>PVJN01022328.1:0-31342 GCA_004026805.1 Lasiurus borealis | reverse complement strand
GCTGAGGAAATTGAGGCTTAAAAAGGTAAAATAACACAACTAAAAGTGGTGGAAATGGACAGGAACCCATGGTCTGTGTGGTTGCACAAACCCCCTTCTTACCCATCATGCTAGTCTGGGAATGCTGTTAGTTTGGAAAAGGGACAGTGGAAGATGTAAGAGGGAACTATGTCCTTAAGTTTCTCTAAGGGGTAAGAAGGAAGAAATTACAAGTCATATAAAGAGAAGGGTTAACTTTGTAAAGACTGGGCTAGTTTTTTCTCTGAGAGTGAAAGAGGGGAGAAATGAATGCACAGAGACAGGACATCAGTCCTTCAGAGGAGCAGAGGAAGCTGGGAAGGGCCCTCTGCGTGTGATTACTATGTGGGGTGAGGTAATCCAGAGAAGGTGTAGGATTCCTTTCTCTGGATTACCTCACCCCACTTAGTGACCACACGCGAGGGGTTTCAGAAATTTGGACACACTTCTGTAGGAGCTACATGAGGATTTCGGGGCCTGGACTGGTGCAGGGTGGGGTAGATGCTAGAGAGGCAGTCTGCAGGGTGATGGTCCAAAGCTTCCCCCGCTCTCCACAGGCCCAGGGAAGCTGGCATCAAAGTGGGCCTCGGGGTTGAGACTGGAGGGAAGGAAAGCTGACAAAAAGGATGGTGGTTTGAGGAGACCTCGAGGAGGCTGCAGAGCAGGCTTAGTATCAGGAACTGGGAGACATGAAAGGTGAAGAGGTCAGAGGAGCGAGATCCTCCATGCATATCTGTACTGGGATAATTCTCATATGACCTTTTGAGCAAGTACCTTGTTTGCCTATTTCACAACACTGATGGATGTATGTTTGTGCTTCTCTAAGCTTTTGAGGATGCGGATCTCAGCTTAGTGGTCCCATCAGCCCTCTTTGCTGCCGTGGGGACAGCCGGCCAGAGGTGCACCACTGCAAGGCGCCTGGTGAGTGTGTGTGTATAGGCCGTTGAGGTTTTCCTGCTCTTCAGATTGTCCTCATAGGGAGATGTCGTAGAAGTACTTCCTACCCATCATGCTAGGTGGCAAACAATGTGTCCCTGTTCTCCTCTCCATGCCTTACCCTCCAGCCTAGACTAACAGTGGTTTCTCTCTAACTGGATGGACTTGGACTGGGAGGTGAGACTGTTTTCAGACCCACACCAGAACAATATGGACAAAGTCCAATGCCACTTAGAGACTAAAGCAAGCTTAATATTTGACAAATTCTAAAATTGGTAGCTAACAGATAGACAGCCTTGGCTTTTACTTCTAAATGCATTTTAAAGATTTTAATTTTGGGCTTATAAATCAAGTCTTAGATTTGACTTGTCATGACATGGTTTATTGAAAAGCAAATGACTATGTATATGTGTTCTCTCTTTATAAAGAAATAAATACATACTTAAATAAGTCATTAATATTATGTGCATATAAGGACATGAGGTTTAGCTTTAGCATGAATAGGGTTTGGGATGTTAATTTCCTCAGATTTGGGCTGGGTTTCAAGTTTTGTGTCAGATACATCCTTGATTTTCATGACTCTTGATAATGAAAAAAATGTATAACTAGACAAGTTTGGTTAGGCTCAAAATTTGGCTCCATTTGTTATTTTTAAATGATTAGTGTTGCCCTAACTGGTTTGGCTCAGTGGATAGAGCATTGGCTTGCAGACTGAAAGGTCCCAGGTTTGATTCTGGTCAAGGGCATGTACCTTGGTTGCAGACACATCCCCAGTTGGAGGTATGCAAGAGGCAACTGATCAATGTTTCTAACTCTCTTTCTCTCTCCTTCCTCTCTGTAAAAACATCAATAAAGTATTAAAAACAAATTATTAGTGTTAAGTTTTCCTTCTGTAATTAAAAAAACAGTTTATAGTTGAATTACAGAAGAATTGACTTTGGGTTTTTACTCTCACCCACAGTCTGAACAAATTCTTCAAAAGGTTGACATAGTCTAAATTAACAAAATAAAAGATATATGGAAATTAAGTTTTACTCTTCCCCAAACATTTTAAATACCTTTTTTCCTGTATTTTACAGCAAAAGAACACCTTTTCTTGTTTTTACATTGCTCAGTTGAAATTTTCAAAAAAGATCTAAGATACAATATTCATAAAACATTTACAATTTAGTATTAAATTTAAACATTTATTCTTAATGCTGAGAAGAAAATAAGTTCTTTAAAAATGATTAGCCTTTAATAATAAAACCCTGATATGCAAATCAACTGAACAGTAGAACAGTGATGCATACTGACCACCAGGGGGAGACAGTCAACCCAGGTGCTGCTTCCTGATGGTCAGTGCGCTCCCATAGGGCTCATGGCTGGTGGCGCAGTGGTGGTGGCAGGATCCTCTCTCTCCCACCTCCGCTGTAGCTGGGCAGTAAGGAGCAAGGGATCCCGGACTATGAGAGCCCTGGACTGCAAGAGGGATGTTTGCTGGCTTAGGCCTGATCCCTGGGGGATGTGCACCCCTGAGGGGTCCTGGACTGCAAGAGAGTGCAGGCCAGGCTGAGGGGATCTACCCCTTCCCCCCCTACTATACCCTCACCCGTGCATGAATTTTGTGTACCGGGCCTTTAGTAATATTAATATGACAAAATATGAAATGCCATAAAAGGAGCATTTCTCTATTCAGCCAATTTTTTTCTTTTCTCTTTTCCTTTGAGTCTTAGAGCAAATATATGTAGCCATTTAAATATATTTTTATTGATTTCAGAGAGGAAGGGAAGGAAGAGGGAGAGAGAGAAACATCAATGATGAGAGAGAATCACTGATTGGCTGCCTCCTGCACGCGCTCTACTGGGGATCGAGCCCGCAACCCAAGCACATGCCCTGACCAGAATTGATCCGTGAACTTTTGGTTCATAGGTCAATGCTCAACCACTAAGTCACACCAGCCAGGACTTGCTTTATATTTAGTGTTAAAAAGTTAGAAGCTATTATTAGTTATTGCCCAAATAGATTTCCATAGAACAGTTACGTGATATATAGAAAAATCTATTGCAGTACTACAGACTAAAGTACTACTCATAATGTCCATGTATTTGCCATATGGAGATCAACTCAGAGAATGGATGGCTAGACGAGTTCACCTCCATCACTGGGAACATAGCATGGAGCTCATGGCCTACCCAGAGTGAGTCCAAGGCATGTCCTCACCTGAGTAAGGCCTCACTCTGAGATCTTGGCCTGAGGCTAAGAGTACCTGGTTATACAGCAGCAGAGGTGGGCTGACAAATCACTGTGGTGTGTGTTCTCCATGACTCACGCAGGCATAGTGGGGGGATAGGTATACTTAGGATTTCTGCTTCTTACGTTATCCAGTGCTCTAGAAGAGAAGCAGGCATAATTGATTGTAAAGCTTAATCAAATGGATCCCTAGAGATTTGATCAAAACTTTTGTCATGGTTTTGTCCTAACAGCAATGTAGAGGAAATTATTATCTTCATGTAATAAACAATTAAAATGAGAAATTATACAGTTACAAAATAAACATACTTGTATTTGCCTATGTTTTAGATATTATAATTTTTAAAAATTTATTATTATTAGCATTATTAAGAAAAATTGTACATTGTTAACAAATTTGTACATTTATTTGACGATTCCCTGTGTATTTCTTTTTTCACTTAGTTTTTGCATGAGAGCGTCCATGATGAAGTTGTGAATAGGCTTAAAAAGGCCTATGCACAGATCCGGGTCGGGAACCCATGGGACTGTGAGTATCTGGTTGATTTCAGAAGAGTTATGATGGTGTGACAGTGTTTCTGAACCCCTCCTCCCTTTCCTGAGAGGACTGGGGGCAGACAGAGCAGGTTATAGGGCATTGAGGGTGACACGTCTGCTTCTAGGTCCGGATCTGGAGTGCTTGGTGTGGGCAGGGACATGCCCCAGGGTGTGGTGTTCAGCTGGGATGAGTGTGATGAGCTTCTCTCTCTTCACCCTTTTCCCCTCGTCTAAGCCACCACCATCCCCTCTCATGGAAGGCTTCAGGAGTCACCAGACATACTTTCTGCTTTACCTCTGCCTTCCACAGTGACCAGAGTGATTTTTAAAAATGTACTCAGATTAGAAGATACATTCTTTAAATATTCCAGTGATTTTTCTTTGCTCTTTGACTAAAACCTAGATTTTTTTCCTGCTTCTTCTTTAGCAGGCTCACCATCTGTGTGATCTGGTCTATGCCGCCTCCCCTCCTACCTCCTGACCTCTGCCCCCAGGCTTCTGCCCCCATGCTCCTACCTCCAAACCTCTGCCCTTGGGCTCCCTGAGCTCCAGCTGTTCCAGCCTCCTCTCAGTGCTGGGGTCCCAGGCTGTCCTGCTATTCTCTTGCCAAAAAGCTCTTCATCCCAATCTTCCTGCAACTGGCTTCCTGCTACAAGGCCACCTCTTCCTGACCTCCCTGCCTTCCTTCTTCCTCTTTCTTGGGCTCCCCTGTAATGCTCTGCTTTCTGGCAGCTGCCCATGGGTGGCATGAGGCTCCCCCCCCCTGTAAATTGCATACCAGCTGCTGGGCCTGTGAAATTCTTAAGAGAGTGGTCACCCTGCAATGAATGAACCAAGTGCTCGCTGGTTGATCTAAACCAGTGGTTGATACACACATTTGACCTGCCACTTGTTTCTGTAAAGAAAGTGTGTTAAGACATGGCCACCCTACTCGTTTACCTGCCTTTTGTGCTTTCCACTGCAGTGACCAAGTTGAGTAGTTGTGATCAAGACCACATATGTCATCTGCAGCATTTCATATTTACTGTCTAGCCCTTGACCGGAAACGGTCGCAGACACTGTTCTAAACCGAGAAGATTGGTTCCTCGGGGAAGCTGGTATAAGAATAAAATGTTACAAAATGGGGTGGGTGGGTAAGTTGGTGCTTTTTAAAAATCATTCACAGACTTCTGTAAAATGCAAGAGAAATTAAAGTTATTATAACAGTGAAAAAAAAAAAAGGATAAAATGCTGCCATTTAAAGGACAATAGACATTCCTTTTTCTCTCCAGCTAATGTTCTCTATGGACCACTCCACACCAAGCAGGCAGTGAACATGTTTCTTGGAGCAGTGGAGGCAGCCAAGAAAGAAGGAGGCAACGTGGTCTACGGTGGGAAGGTGAGGACAGCCCAGAGCTCGGCAGTGAGATTTTCACCTCCTCTCCCTGGGTGATGGGCCCCCGATTACCCTCTTCCTCTTCTCCTCCTTTTTGTAAGGGGGCATATGTGCTTTAAATAATGACATCATAAACTGCATGGGAATTTCTGGAAGGACACACAAGAATCTCAGAGCTGTGATTGCCTTTGAATTGAGTCTCTAGGAATTTGTATGAAGGGAGAGCTTCATAGTACAGCAAAAGACTTTGTACTAGAGTAATTAGAATCCGTATTTAATGGTTATCTTCAAAGGTCAAGTGAGACCAGGAATCCAAAAAATCCACACTAAAACACTTTCATTTAACACAAACAACTACATTTGAGTCTTTAGATGTAGTCAAAGCAGTTTTCTCATGTGTAGTAGGCATTTGTCTTCATCCTTGCATAAGCTATACCAGTAATTTATTATCTATAACTCAATTTCATTTTCTTTTTTTTAAACATTTAATCACCATTATTTTTTTCAATCTTTATTGTTCAGATTATTACAGTTGTTCCTTCCCCCCCCCCCATAGCTCCCTTCTACCCAGTTCCCATCCCACTGCATGCCCTTACCCACCCTCCCACCCTACTGTCCTCATCCATAGGTATATGATTTTTGTCCAGTTTCTTCCGGCATCCTCCATATCCCTTTCCTCTTGAGGATTCTCAGTCCACTCCCTTTCTATGCCCTGATTCTATTATATTCACCAGTTTATTCTGTTCATCAGATTTTGTATTCACTTGATTTTTAGATTTACTTGTTGATAGATATGTATTTGTTGTTCATAATTTTTATCTTTACCTTTTTCTTTGTCTTCCTCTTCTTAAAGAGTACATTTCAGCATTTCATATGCTACTGGTTTGGTGGTGATGAACTCCTTCAGCTTTTTCTTGTCTGTGAAACTCTTTATCTGACCTTCAATTCTGAATGATAGCTTTGCTGGGTAGAGTAATCTTGGTTGTAAGTTCTTGCTATTCATCACTTAGAATATTTCTTGCCACTCCCATCTGGCCTGCATAGTTTCTGTTGAGAAATCAGCTGATAGTCATATGGGGGTTCCCTTGTAGGTAACTGTTTTTCTCTTGCTGCTTTTAAGATTCTCTCTCTGTCTTTTGCTCTTAGCATTTTAATTATGATGTGTCTTGGTGTGGTCTTTGGATTCCTTTTGTTTGGGGTTCTGTGTGCTTCCTGGACTTGTAAGTCTATTTCTTTCAACAGGTGGGAGTTTTCTGTCATTATTTCTTCAAATAGGTTTTCAGTATCTTGCTCTCTCTCTTCTGGCACCCCCATAATTCTGATGTTGGTGCGCTTGAAGTTGTCCCAGAGGCTCCTTACACTATCTTCACATTTTTGGATTCTTTTTTCTTTTTTCTTTTCCAGTTGAGTGTTTTTTTCTTCTTTGTATTTCAAATCTTTGACTTGATTCTTGCGATCCTCTAGTCTGCTGTTGGATCTCTGTATATTATTTTTAATTTCAGTAAATATATGCTTAATTTCTAGTTGGTCCTTTTTCATATCCTCAAGGGTTTCACTAAATTTATTGGCCTTTTCTAGGAAATTCTTGAAAAACCTTATAAGCTTGGTTTTGAACTCCATATCCAGTCGTTTGCTTTCCTTCATTTCTTTGTCTTCGCATTTTGGCTGCTTCCCTGAGTTGATAGAGTGGCTTTGTGTACTAGGTGTTCTATAAGGCCCAGTGGCGCAACCTCCCCAGTTACCTGAGGTAGGCACTTTTGGTGCATCCCTTTGTGGGCTGTGTGCGCAGTCTTGTTGTATTAAGCCTTGAATGTTATTGGTATCACTGGGAGGAATTGACCTCCAGGCCAATTTGCTGTGAGGATCAGCTGTGTCTGTGCTGGGAGAACTTCTGTGTTGGAGACACCCTTATGGGGCAATACTTGCTTCAGTGTGGCTTCGGTGCTCACTGAGTCTGCTCCCTGAGTGTGTTTCTTATGTATCTAAGGAGTTGTAATCTGGATGGTCCCACTCTGACCCTTGGGTACACAGGCTCTTGGATCTCCAAGGAGGTGCTAATTTAGCCTCTGCCTGAAGCCACCCAGTAAGGAGCTACAGGAGAGATCTACAGATTCCTCTTCTTTGTTTGGGTTTTGGAGGTGCCCAGATGAGGCCAGCTGTGAAGCAGTGCAAGCTGCTATGGGCCTTGGGCCTTCTTTTGGATGTTCTGGGTCTCTCTGACTCAGCTGCAGTTTGTTAGGTAAGTTTAGATTTCAAAAAAACAGGCCATTCTTATGCAAAAGCCTCTTCACACATCTTGGATGGGGCGGAGTCTCAGTGTGGAGCAGACAGCAATGGCTTCCTGTCAACCCTGTCCTAAGAGGCCTGTGGGTCTCCGTGGGTCTCCGTGTCCCTTGGTAGTTGCTGCAAGCACCTCTGAGAGAAAGCCACCCTTGAGTTCCACCCGCTAGTCCAGTTTCTCCCCGTATGAGTCTGGGTCCCCAGAGTCTTGTCCAGAACTGGAGTTCAGAGCAATCAGGAGCTTGTGTCTCTCCCTGTGGATTGAAAAAGCCAGCCGTTTACTCAGTTGCCAGCCCTCTCTGTGTGTGCACCTCCATACCTCTGCACTTGATTTCCGAAGCTCCTCTGTGTCTCACTGTGCTTTTCTCTTTCCTTCTAGTTGTAGAATTTCCACTCAGCCAGCCTTCCTGTGGTTCTGGATGATACCTAGTTTGTCTTTTAGTTGTAGTTTTGTAGTGGTTGTGCACGGCAGCAAGTTCAGGTGTTTACCTATGCCATCATCTTCGTTTCTCTCTCTCTTTTTTTATTTTTTGTTTGTTTTTGTTAATCCTCACCTGAGGATATTTTTCCATTGATTTTTTTTAGAGAGAATGGAACTCGAGAGAGAGAGGGAGAGATAGAGAGAAACAATGATGTGAGAATAACACATCAATTGGTTGCCTATTGCAGGAGCCCTGACTAGGGCCCCGGGCCGGGGAGGAGCCTGCAATCAAGGTACATGCCAGAAAAGAACCTGGAGCCCTTTGGTCTGCAGTCTGATGCTCTATCCACTGAGCCAAACTGGCTAGGGCTCATTTTCTTTTTTAAAAAAATATTTTTTATTGATTTCAGAGAGGATGGGAGGAGAGAGAGAGAAAAACATAAATGATGAGAGAGAGTCATTGATTGGCTCCCTTTCACACACTCCACACTGGGGTTTGATCCCACAACTCGCGCGTATGACCTGACTGGGAATCGAACTTCGACCTCCTGGTTCATAGGTCAATGCTCAGTGGATAGAGCATAACACAGTGGGTATAAATTGTAGCTATAACACAGTGGGTATAAATTATCTATTTTTGTTATATGAATTTTAAAATCATCACTTGTAACTTTTTTTTCCCAGTGTTACTTGGCTGTGACACATGGCACAGCTCTCTATCCTTGATTTCTCTTTTTTCCTTTTTATCTTGGACCAAGTTAGAGTCAATAGGAGGCAGAGAAAATTTTCATTCAGGATAGGAAGTTATTGTGCAGAAACAATTCACCTAAAATGGTATTGGTTTTTTTCTCCTAAGTATCAGAAAAGATACCTGACCACAAGTACTGGAAAACAAATGCTTTCATTGTTTTTATTCCTTTTTCTGCTGAAGGTTATGGATCGCCCTGGAAATTACGTGGAACCAACAATTGTGACGGGTCTTGCCCACAATGCATCCATTGCACACACAGAGACTTTTGCTCCGATTCTTTATGTTTTTAAATTCAAGGTAAAGAATGGGTTCTGTCTCTCTTTTTTCTACTTGAAACAAATATTAGAAGGCCAGGAGAAAATGAAGGTGTGTTAAATTTCACTTGATTTGCCTTTAGGGAGGTTTTAGAAAGTCCTTATTAGAATAAATTTGGAAGTCATGGATAAAATATGATGGGGTGAACACTTTAAACGGTAGAGCATGTCAAGTGAGCTGCGAGGGAAACCAAGACTGTGTTGCAGTTTATGGAGATTGTGACCCTCATCTCCTGTATTACCTGATTCTGAGCCAAGTGGGCCAAAAATCTGGATTCTGTGCAGAAGGACTAGGTTGTGTGAAAGACTGAGAGCCAAGTATCAGCTGACAAAATGAGAAGATTGAGGGCTGTATCCGAGGACAGGCTATGGCGGTTGTAGCAGATGAAGAGAACTATAGGGTCTCCTTCCCCAGCATGATACAGGCCCTAGCCCTGCCTGCTCATATTTAGAGATTAGAGATTGAGTCAAGGTCTGATATGTAATGATTGACTGTTGAAGAGTAATGAGAATCGCACCTCACTGCAATCACATGGTTGTATTTCTTAATGTCTTCTTTAAAAATTGTCTTGTCATATTTCACATATGGTGATTAGAGGGTATAATTTCTTGTTTTACGAATAGTGCTTGTGTGACTTTGAGCTCTTGAGCAAGTCATTTAGCCTCTTGGGCCCCTTTGCCTCATCTGTAAATTGGGGATAATTGAAGACCTGTGTCATAGAGTGAGGAATAAATAACTAAATGCATGCTAAGTGGTGGTCAGTGTGTTGCGCTTAATAAGAGTTCATTAACTATTAGATGTTATATATAGTTGCTTGAATGGAAGAATGTACTGGGAGCCTGGAGGAAAGATTTTTGTTCCCTAACGTATAGTTGGGGAGAAAGCCCTACAAAGTCACTGTAAGAGAGACAGACTTGGTGACTCTGTGGTTCCTTTTTTGCACTAACATTATACTGGTGCACCTCATGAAATGAGTCTAACAGTAACTTTGACCCGATCCCTGGGTCATCTAACAGCTTTGAACATCTGTCCTTTCAGAATGAAGACGAAGTCTTTACCTGGAATAATGAAGTAAAACAGGGACTTTCAAGTAGCATCTTTACCAAGGATTTGGGCAGAATCTTCCGCTGGCTTGGGTATAACCTTGTTTATTTGTAAGACCTCTTGTAAGTCTGATCTGTGTGGTGATGGACTAAAAGAACACATGAAACCATCATGGTTGAAAATCCATTTTGGGGCACTGAAAGTCTTAGAGTTTGCTTGGATTGTTTGTTTGTTTTGTTTCTTACTTTCCTATATGTTGCTCTCACCATGCCTCCCCTTTTACATGCAGACCGAAAGGATCAGACTGTGGCATCGTGAACGTCAATATTCCGACGAGCGGCGCTGAGATTGGAGGCGCCTTTGGTATGTGCAGCACATGTTTTCCGTGTTGGAAAGTGTCTTGGTCTGCTAGGGCTCCATAGCAAAATACCACAGACCAGGTGGCTTCAACGACAGAAATGAATTTGCTTACTGTCCTGGAGGCTGGAGTCCAAGATGAAGATGTTGGCAGGTTTGGTTTCTCCTGAGGCCTCTCTTCCTGGCTGGAGGCCACCTTTGTTCTGTGTCCTCACATGGCCTTTTTTCTGTACACACATCTCTGGTGTCTCTTCCTCCTTATACGGACACCTGTCCTGTTGGCTGCAGGCTCTAACTTTATGACTTCATGTAACCTTAATGACCTACTTAAGACTTTTATTCATTTGTTTACTGAGCTCAGCTACGATCTGAGTTATTGGAGGCTAGGGCTTCAACATGTTCATGGGGGCAGGTGGGAAGGAGAGGGAGACAATTCAGTTCATGCAGGCAGCAAAGGAAAAGCAGTATTAGCTTTTAGAAAAGTTTGACCAAGAAACTGAGATACTTGTCTTACCTGGTGTAACATGCCTGAGAAAGCTTGTGTTCCATATTCCAAGTGACTGTACAGGGCCCTGCCCTCTATTCTCAGCCACTGCATCACGCGAGGGCAGGGCTCTCAGCCTGAGATGTGAGGTCACCTGATGCGGTGGCATCTGTTTTCTGGGGAAACGGTTCAAGACTCCCCCAAAAAAATTAAGGCCTCTGCTTTAAAGACAGAAAATTTCACATGAAAAATTCTGGTTTGTATTGGGAACGTGGGCATAGTAAATGTTATCTTTCATCTTATATAAAATACTAAGTTGTTTCTTTTTATGGAGCCCTGTTTCTAATTTCTTATTTATTTAGTTAGTTATTTTTATCTATTTATTTTCACTTCCAGCCCACTGCCATCCCCCCCAAAATTTTCTCTTCATATGCTTTAAGTTCTCAGAGCTTAAACTTAGTAATAGTAATAATTTTAAAAAATCTTCCCAACAGTCATTTATTGTTTTTCTTACTAAAAATGATCCAAAGTTTAGTAAACACAGATTGCCTTTAATGACATAGAGAAGCAGAACAAGCATTCATTAACCCTTGTAAAAGTTTAAATAATTTGGGGCATTCCTATATTTTAGACGAAACTATAATTTCTATTCATTGTGAAAACTTGGACAAAAGTTTCCTGCTTTCCTTTCATTCTGTCACCCTTGCCCTCCACTACTTAGTGGCCTGAATGCATCTGTCTGTCCTTTTGTAACCCTTTAATCTCTGTGTCCAGCCCTGCCTCCTCTCTCCAATGGACTCTTCATTTTAGCCCTCACATTAACTTTTTTTAAAATTTAAAGTTTTAAAATAGAAAAAGAAATTCTGCCCACACTTCCTCTCCCACCTTCTTCCCCAGAGGCAACCATTTTTTGTTTGTAAGTATATTTTATTGATTTTTTTTACAGAGAGGAAGGGAGAGGGATAGAGAGTTAGAAATATTGATGGGAGAGAAACATCAATCAGCTGCCTCCTGCACATCTCCTACTGGGGATGTGCCCGCAGCCAAGGTATGTGTCCTTGACCAGAATCAAACCTGGGACCTTTCACTATCCACTGAGCCAAACCGGTTTTGACAAGGCAACCGTTTTGAGATTCTCACTAAAAACCACATAAACCATATTACTTGTACAGAAAACAGTTCAGGCCCAATAAGGCACCTCAGTCATTCAGGGAACTTTATCATAATAGCAGCTATGGGCCCAGATGCAAGCAGACCTGCTATGCTTTTTCTGAATAGTTTAGTTTTGAATTAATTTTTCCCCAGAGTTTTGGAGCTGTTTGTCTTCTGGTTTCTAGCATTGTGTTTGGAAAGCCCAATCCACTTTGATTTCTGATCTTTTCCCTATTTTTAAAAACATGTTCTGAAATTTCATAGTAATATGCCTCAATGGAGATCTTTGTAAAAGTATCTGTGGGCCAGTGAGTGGGCCAGTGATTGTCCTTGGGATAGTGGGACTGACAGTTTGCAGTTCTGATTTTGCTTTGACAGTGTTTCTTTGAAAATTTTTCCTTTGATTTTTCTCCATTTTAACTTCTGGAACTCCTATTTAAATATTATCTCTTTTGTTCTTTTTGTTTTTTATATGGGAAATTTCCTCAAATTTTTCTCCTAATCTTTCTGTTAAGTTTTTTCTTCTCTGCTGTTATTGAAAACAACACTGAAACATTTCTTTCCTTCGGTGACACTTTTATATAGTATACTTTTCTTATATTCATGGATTCATTATCTTCTTACAACCTGAGGATATTAATTTAACATTTAAAATTTCTTTTTAATATATTTTATGGATTTTTTTACAGAGAAGAAGGGAGAGAGATAGAAAGTCAGAAACATCGATGAGAGAGAGACATCGATCAGCCGCCTCCTGCACGCCCCACAGTGGAGATGTGCCCGCAACCAAGGTACATGCCCCCAACCAGAATCGAACCCGGGACCTTTCAGTCCGCAAGTGGACGCTCTATCCACGGAGCCAAACCGGTTTCAGCTAAAATATTTTATTATAAAAGCATTTATGTATATTATAAAAACTACACATAAATCATCATAAATTTACACTAACAAAAGAGAAACATGCAAATTAACCATACCTTCATGATGCCCATCAGCCAATCAGGAGTGAGTATGCAAATTAACCCAACAAACATGGCAGGTTAATGTGCATGTACAAGCACCGATGCTTATGTTTTCACCATGGCAATGACTCAGGTGCTCTGGGCCTCTGGGCAGGGTGGGAAGGCAGACAGGTGGCTCCAGGTAGAGTGAAGGCAGTGCTGGCAACCAGGGGAAGGAAGGCCTGTTCTTGCATGAACCTTAGTACATTGGGCCTCTAGTGAGAAAATAAAAACATTTCCTCTGTCTGAGGTTCTTTTTTTTAATGTATTTTATTTATTTTTCACAGAGAGGAAGGGAAAGGGACAGAAAGCCAGAAACATTGATGAGAGAGAGACATCAATCAGCTGCCTCCTGCACGCGCCCCACTGGGGATGTGCCCGCAACCAATGTACATGCCCTTGACCGGAATCGAACCTGGGACCTTTCAGTCCCGAGGCTGACGCTCTATCCACTGAGCCAAACCGGTTTCAGCTGAGGTTCTATTCTTAACACCCTGGTTTTAAGGTATTAATGGTAAAGTTTTTTAAGAAGGTTTTCTTCTTGACTCATTTCTCTTTCCTCTTAATTCCTTTTATTTTTTTTTCTTTGATTTTCATTTTATTTTGGTCTCTATCTTTTATCCATTTCTTTGCAAAGGAAATTGGGCTAAATGTCCAGGAACTGGTCAGGTAGTTCTGGCTTTCTTTTGGTATCTTCTCTTCAGTGGTACCAAGTTGGAGCCCACGAAGAAAGAAACAGCCCAGGAGATGAGATTGAGCTGCTTTTGTGTTCCTCCAGGGGGAGAAAAGCACACCGGCGGTGGCAGGGAGTCCGGCAGTGATGCCTGGAAACAGTACATGAGAAGATCTACCTGGTAAGACGACTCTAGGAAGACTGGTTTGAGCTTAAAGCTATTGCAACCTGTATTTACACTCTTCTACTTTCTGCTCTGCTTTATGCATTTCCATTTCACTTTATTTTTCTAATGTTCCAGGCTCTCCCCTCCATTTTGTACTATTATTTTTCTGTTTTCTTATCCAGCTTTAGCTGGTGCCCAACAGCCGACTAGGAAACCATGTCTTTGGTAGTTTCTATCAGAGACAGCATAGGAATAGAGCACTGCAGGAAGGTGTCCACCAGCAGGAGAAAGCAGAAGAAGCTGTCCTTTTCTAGTTTACTTTTTGGGCACAGTTACCACCCTTGCTACCTGTAGAATCAGAAGGAGAGGAGGTGTGCAGGGGCTTGGGGGCCTGGCTAGCAAGCTGGGGAATCCCAGTTCTCTGAATAGCGAGCATGACCCTTCAAAGTTGGACTAGCTCATTCCCCCAGCACAGGGGGGTGGGGGTAGCTGGTGAGGGAGTCGGCTCCTGGGAGATTTTGACTAGGAGTTGATTCTTTTAAATGTACACTGTTCTCTCCCCCAAACTCCTCCCCACAACCCCTATGGTTAGAAATGGCTTTACCAAAGTGCAATACAACAGTATGTGGGGTCAGGCCCCTGTGGAGTTCTGTTGTAGAAAGAACACAGGGTGAGGAACCAAGGACACCCATCCTCAGCCCATTGACTGCTTCCCATTAGTTGTGTAACCTCAGGTGGGTTTCTCAGCCTTGGCTTCTTGTAGCCTTAGTGCTTTGTGTCTGTTGGGAATTTCTGAAGTACTTTTTTGCTATGGCTTGCTAAGTCTCAGACACATGCACACTCTTTGCCTGATTCTCTTTTCTTTTTCTTGTGCATTTGAGATCTAAAGCAGAAAACACTTAACTGTGGCCTTTGGGAACCCATTTAATGGATTCTTTTCCTCTTAGGAGAAATGAGATGATTCCCAGATAACTGACTAATGGGGACACTTTTATTTTCTAAATTATTATAGTTCTTACTTTTTATTACAATGGGAATATCTGTGTTTTTCCTGTTAATTCAGTATGTTATTGAATTCAATACACATTGGGAGAGAGAAAAAAGATTGTTATAGTCTCCATATTCTTGTGCTCTGAAAACTATGAATAACAAGTATGCTGTGTGTTTTCCCAGAATTTTGTGTTCCTCCTTTTATTTTTCTTTTATAAAATTGGATTCATAGTAGGATTGTTTTGATATTTTCTTAACCATCCTTTAATTGGGACATTTCACGTTATTAACAGGTACCGTAGATCAGCTACATTTTTTAAAGGCATAAAATATTCTATATTTTGTACATGCTTTTCTTCATTTAATTTTGTTCATTTTTTTTCCCTCCTTAGTACCATCAACTACAGTAAGGACCTCCCGCTGGCCCAAGGAATCAAGTTTCAGTAAAGGTGCTTTAAATTGACATTACTTCAAGTCTTCTAAGTTTTCTTGCAGCTCTGTTTTCTGAAGAAGAGAAAGAAATTGAGATTTTCCCTGAATAAATGCATCCTTTTGAGTATGACAGTGGCTAATCCTTTATGACCCCAAGGTCCTGACTAAATCAAAAGACTCATTAAAAAAAAAAAATTGGCCGAGACCGGTTTGGCTCAATGGATAAGTGTCAGCCTGTGGACTAAAAGGTCCCAGGTTCGATTCCAGTTGGGGGCATGTACCTTGCTTGCAGGCACATCTCCACTGTGGGGCGTGTAAGAGGCGGCTGATCGATGTCTCTCTCTCATCGATGTTTTTGACTTTCTATCTCTCTCCCTTCCTCTTTGTAAAAAATCAATAAAATATATTAAAAAAAAATAAAATTATTAAAAAAAATTGTCATGGAATAGCGACATTTAGTATAAAATAGGAAAATGGATTTTTATGTTACTAGTAATTACGATTTTTTTAAAAGTTTATGATTATAATTTAGAAGAAATAATACATGCATGCCAGTGTAGAAATTTGGAGAAACAGAACATAAAATATATAAATCTTCTCGGTAGCTGCAGGACCATCTGAGCAGGTAAAGAATTTTTGAGTGAGTCTTGTTTTTTAATATAAAAAAATATATATATATATATTTTTTTTATTGTTCTTTTTACAGAGAGGAAGGAGAAGGATAGAGAGTTAGAAACATCGATGAGAGAGAAATATCGATCATCTGCCTTCTGCACATTCCCTACTAGGGATGTGCCTGTAACCAAGGTACATGCCCTTGACCGGAATCGAACCTGAGACCTTTCAGTACGCAGGCCAAGGCTCTATCCACTGAGCCAAACCGGTTAGGGCTTGGGTGAGTCTTGATTCGAATCTTCTAGCCTGTAATGGAACAAAGGTGTGTCTTTATGTATGGGGACCATAGCACCGTACCTGTGGAATGACTATGGTGTTCATCATCATTGCGACTTCTCGCGGTGGCTTGAGTCACCACAGGAGAGGTTTTTGGGGAGTTCAAAGCCATCACTCCTGCGCTGGAGCTAGCACTGGCTGGGCAGAATGCTATGGAGAGCGGATGTGGGTTTCTTCTGCAGTCTCAGGCCATCTTCATTAGCTGGTAGGCTTCTGTGGGTGCCCTCTGTGGTTGCTCTCGGGGAATGACCGCATGTGTGGCAGCATGCATCGAGTGAACTCAGCAGTGTGCACTTGCTCTTTGCTGAGAGTCGCTTCCTTCTCTGGGGAAGCCGCCCAGGAGCTCTCGGGGTTCTGTCCAGCCTCTGTGGAGGTCGAATGGCTTCTGCAGTTCTGTCTACCCGGTGATCTGTGCTCCATTGCACTCCTGCCAGATCGGATGGGGCAGATGCCTTCGAGGATGACATTTGTAGATTACCTGGTGCCTTTTCACAGCTGGCGCAGAGTTTGGGGTTATGACAGAGAAGCAAGCAAATGAAAAAAAAAAAGCAATTGTAAATTTATCCAGAAAGGAAAGTTATTGTGTGACCAATGTTCACCTAGATATGTTACTATCAGCCTTGAATATGAATCAAGAAAAATGCTGAAGATGGGCCATTTGAGAACATGTTGATGGGAAGAAGTTAGGGGTGAGGCGGTTAGAGAGGCAAATAGTTCATGTTCCATAGTGAAAAATCAGTAATATTTAAAATTAGAAAAGAAAGAGATAGCAACTTGGGCTTATAAAAATAGGGAGGTAAATTCCTAAAGAATCATTGCTTCAGGGATGTGGGGAGTGGGGCATGGCGACAGGATAGAGTGCTATCTTTCAGAACTAGTCCTGTAGAGATGTTTCACTCTTTAAGTCAGGACAATGCATAATTGATTAAAAATTAAAATCACAAAAAAAGGCAAATGAAGTAGGACTTGGAATCCTGTGTTTCCAGTCCCTTTCCGCCACCTTGCTCACAGCACACACCTGCACACTTGTCCATCCCCATTGTTGAACAAGGGACTCTTTTTTTAATGTCTCATAGAGTGGTCCTCCCAAAAGCCTAATTTCCTTCCATTTAAAAGTTTAAAGTAGACTAGATTATTCTGTATTGATACATTCGTACTTTTTAATACAAGTGGTTGTTTATGAAAATTGTGCCATGTGGGCACTTACTTTAAACATCTTGCTGTGGTTTTTTCTTGTGCTGGTGTTAAGTATTCTAGCTCTGTCTTATTTACTGGCTCATGCTGTCTGAAGAAAGTAAAGCACTATTGAAACAGTAGATGATTTTTGTTTTGTGAAATTGAGATTTAATGAAAATATTTTCTATATTCTGTCCCCCTCTCCCAGCATAATATTTCTAAACAAGCATCCCAAACCAAAAGTAGTATCAGTGTTTGTTTTAGTTAAAAATGTTTACATTATAATTTCTCTTTAATTAGGTATTTAAGGAGGCTCCTGTGTATCTACAAAGCCATGAAGTTGTGTCCAATATGAACTAAAGAATATCCAATGCATGGTTGGGTGGAGGGTCGGGGCACCAGGGACTGGCAGCTCTAATCTGAGGTGTAGAACTCAAGTTAAACTGACTCTGAAAACTTTTTTTGAAACTAATCATCATTTTTCTACATATTTCTATCAATAAGAACATTTGTCATAATGTTTATTAAAGAAATTTTACTTTTGAGTTGGTTTTCTTTGTTCTTTGACCTAACAAATGAAAGTTGTTCATGAGTATCTTCAGCCACAGAAGTTAAATTGTGTATTTGTATGTGTTATTCCTGGCCATGTATCTGGATTGCTTGCTTTGCTAGGAATCCTGTACTGCTGACTACAGTTACTTTGAGTCCAGGCTGACTCTCCTGACCCTCCCTGCCTGCATCTAGTGCTGTGGCCCTCCTACTATTTCCCAGCCCACATTGGATAGGAAGAGCTTGTGGTCAGCATCCCAGCTTCTGCTTAGGATTTTGCTATATGTCTCCAGTCCCTGGGGAGAGGATCTAATCGGCTGATCCTAGGATCCTGAATCTGGTTCTATAGGAAGGGGGTAGAAGACTTGGTCATCTTGGCTTCCCTTTGGGGGAAAACTTCACACAATGGTGATGAGGCAGTTTTCTCAAAGCAAATAAAGGTGACTGCCACTGCAGAACATTCTTGGGGCATTCTCTGTCCCTGGGAACGCTGAATGGACCGAGAGAGGTCAGTGTCCTTGCTCTTCTGATCTAACCTGGCTGCTTTCAAACCTTTTCCAATTGGCTTCACTCAAACAAGGTTGCCAATAAGGAAACTGGTTTCTATTTCAGTATTTTCAGACAAGGACATGTATGCACATTTTCTTTCCTGTTGTCTCCTATACCCAATTGTCTTACACCTGGCTTGGCCACTTGTTTATCCTGTTCCCCTGCTTTATTTTATCTGCCTGATTGCTGTAGACATTTGTACTGATACCATTTCTGCTGCCTCACACAACAAATTCAAAATTACAATTAAAAGACAAAATGGACATCATCCAGAACCACAGGAATGCTGGCTGAGTGGAAATTCTATAACTAGAAGGGAAGAGAAAAGCACATTGATGCTCAAAGGAGCTGCAAAAGGCTGAGGTATGGAGTGTGTGGAGAGGACTGGCAGCTGAATGCGTGGCTGGCTTTCTCAAGTGGGAGGGAGATGGAAACTCCCAACTGTGCTGAACCCCAGTTCCAGGTGAGACTCTGGGAACCCAGATTTATTCAGGGAGAAACTGGACTGTCTGGTAGTGGGCCAAACTCGCTGTCTAGCAGAGGGCAACTTTCAGAGGTGCTTGCAGTGATTACTGAGGGACACTGAGACCCAGGGATCTCATAGGATAGGGCTGATGAGAAGCCAAAGCTATCTGCTTCACCCTGAGATGCTGCCTCATCCAAGCTGAGCATAGAGGCTTTTGCAATTTTGCAAGTCTTATAAGGTTGTCTCCAGCACAGACACAGCTGATCCTCACAGCCAATTGGCCTGGAGGTCAATTCCAGTGATAACAACAATCAAGACTTAACTACAACAAGGCTGTGCACACAGCCCTATAGGACACTTAGCACAGAGAGAGCTACTCTATCAACTCAGGGAAGCAGACAAAATGTGGAGACAAAGAAACAGATCACAAATGAAAAAAATAGAGGAAAGCAAATGATTGGAAATAGAGTTCAAAACCATGGTTATAAGGTTTTTCAAGAATTTTCTAGAAAAGGCCAATACATTTAGCGAGACCCTCAAGGATATGAAAAAGGGCCAATTAGAAATTGAACATACACTGACTGAAATAAAAAAAAATATAGAGACCTAACAGCAGACTAGAGGACCACAAGAATCAAGTCAAAGATTTGAAATAAAAAGAAGAAAAAAACACCCAACCAGAAAAGGAAAAAGAATCCAAAAATGTGAAGATAGTATAAGGAGCCTCTGGGACAACTTCAAGCGTACCAACATCAGAATTATGGGGTGCCAGAAGAAGAGAGAGGGCAAGATACTGAAAATCTATTTGAAGAAATAATGACAGTAAATTTCCCACACCTGTTGAAAGAAATAGACTTACAAGTCCAGAAAGCACACAGAACCCCAAACAAAAGCAATTCAAAGAGGACCACACCAAGACACATCATAATTAAAATGCCAAGAGCAAAGGATAATATTAAAAGCAGGTAACTACCTACAAAAGAGCACCCATACAATTGTCAGCTCATTTCTCAGCAGAAACGATGCAGGCCAGATGAGAGTGGCAAGAAACATTCAAAGTGATGAATAGCAAGAACCTACAATCAAGATTACCCAGCAAAGCTATCATTCAGAATTGAAGGTCAGATAAAGAGCTTCACAGATAAGAAAAAGCCAAAGGAGTTCATCAACACCAAACCAGTATTATATGAAATACTGAGAGGTATTTTTTAAGAAGAGGGGGAATAAGAAAAAGGTAAAGATAAAGATTATGAACAACAAATACATATCTATCAACAAGTGAATCTAAAAATCAAGTGAGTAAAAAATCTGATGAACAGAATAAACTGGTGAATATAATAGAATCAGGAGAATAGAAAGGGAGTGGACTGACAATTCTCGGGAGGAAGGGTGTGGGAAGACTGGACAAAAATCATATACCTATGGATGAGGACGGTGAGGTGTGGTAAGGGCAGATGGAACCATGTGGAGGGAAGCTATGGGGGGGAAAAAAAGGAACAATTGTAATAATTTTATTAATAAAGATTTATTAACTATATATTAAAAAAACTCCACACACCTACTTTCTTATCTAATTTTTTTTATTTTCCCCAGAATTAATAATTGCCCTTAAGGCTTACTTTGCTCTGTATCTTTTTAATGTCGTAAAATACATAAGATTCACCATTTTAAAGTGTGTAGTTTAGTGGCATTTAGTACATTCTCGAGTTGTGTGACCATCACCACTTCCTAGTGAAGCATAGTAATCCCTCCTATGAAAAACTATTTGAACTACTCTGTTATTCTTAGACATTCTCTTATTCTGAAGGTCAACTCTGTTATTTTTAGATAGTCCCTTATTCTATAAAATAACTTTTATAGAAAAAGATAAAAACCTAGTTGTCTGACCTTGCAAGCTAGCCATCTGACCTAACAGGCTAATACTGATACTGATAATAATTCCCATATTCTTATGCCAAGTATTGGTTCATTATATATTCAAGGTTAAAAACTGTCTGTAACAATAACCTACACAAAGCTCCTTGTGAAATCTGCAGACAAAGAAGCTCAGAAGGTATAAATATGGGAAACTTCCTGTATGTGGTTGCTGAGAGATCTGGGAAACACCTCCCTCAGGGCCTGCTCAAATAAAGACTTCTAATTAATTGGCTCATTAAGGCATCTGGTATCTATCTTGCTGATTTACGATACAACACTAGTTATAGGATATATTTATCACCCCAAAGGAAACCCCATACCCAGTAAGCAGCCATTTCCCATTCTCCTGTACCCCTTAGTACCTAGACACACCAGTCTGCTTTCTGTTCTGGATTTACCTATTCTGAATATAATAATAAAAGCATAATATGCTAATTTGACCAGACATCCTTCCAGACAACCTTCTGGACGAAGTTGGGGCTTCGAGGGAAGCCGGTGCTGGCAGCGGGGGGGGAAGGAAGGCCTACTGTTGCAAGAATTTTGTGCATCAGACCTCTAGTTTTGTATAAATAGACTCTATTGGTAATTATTTCCAAATTCTTGAATTATCTGTAGCATGCCTATTAATATTTTCAATTGCTCATAATCAGTTTCAATTCTTATTTTACTTTTCCTGGAATCAAGTGCTCTTTGTTCTGTTTACTTGCATTGCACTGGCTGCTCACTAGGGCTACTGCGCATGTATCATCATGGACTTCTTTTGCTGCCCTTCCATGTTAGAATCCTGTGATTTCTGGATCCTTTGTTTTTCCTCCTTGTTTCACTCTTGCTGTAGCATATGCTGCAGAAACTTTTGAGAATGGTTGTTTTGGAGGTAATTTTAAAAACTAAAAAAAAAGGACTTTTCCTCCACATTGAAGGGGAGATTAGATATAGGATCTGGATTTAAAATATACCGTGCTTTGTTGTTTTTATTGCATTGGAAGGACCCACAGATATTTTATGATGGGGTTATTTTGGTCTTCAATCCATTGGGATTTGGATATATGCTATAATTTGATCTAAATTAATTTCCCCTTCAAATATTTAACAATTCCCCCCACTCCAAATCTGACAAATGAATTTTCCTTTCCCCATTAAAGCCTTTTCACTGCATATTTATGGATACCAGGATTGTTTTGGGAGTTGTGTAGTGTATGTGTGTGTGTACATACTGACACATATTGGATTGGATTAATTTTTGTGGACTTTAAAAATGTATATATATTTGTATTGATTTTAGAGAGGAAGGGAAAAAGAGAGAGAAACTTCAAAGATCATTGATCGGCTGCCTCCTGCACACCCCCTACTGGGGATTGGCCAATGCTCAACCACGGAGCACACTGGCCGGGCTTCTTGTGAACATTTAAATTTCCTTTATTATATTTGTTTTCAAGTGCTGTGTGTATTACCTATGGACCTTCAGAAAGTGACCTAACCTCTTTGAACTTCATTTTGTTAGCTGTAACAGTTTGCTTTGTAAGCTGCAGATTAGCAAAAATTGGAAAGCATGCTGCCCAGACTCATTTTGCTCCTCCACATCCATTCACTAACATTCTCTCTCCTGCTGTATCCTCTGGGGCTGACCTCTGGACTGGTTCACCTTTGTGTTCTGGCTTTTAATTGTTTGGTCAGTGGTCAGAAATCAGAGCAGACAGAGGTCAGGAATATTCATTTTCCCACCCTCTCCCTGCCAGCCCTGGGGAGTTATTGTCAATGGTTTTATTCCTTTTTCTACCATCACAGACCTGTCAGGTGTCCCCTCTCCCACAACAACACGAGGCTCCACCAACACTATTGCCCTTCAGTCAGCAAGTGCAAATGGCTTTTGTTGGTACTTCCTGGTTCACCATCTTCCCTCCTTGATTCATTACTTCCGGGAGTCCAGCTAGGTAGGAGGAAGTACTTCGCTGTCTTGTCAGGACACCTAGACAAGTGCTAGAATGTATTAACATCAACTGTTTTTAGGCTTTTTGTTTCTTGACTCAAAATTAAAATTTTGCAGCAACAGGCAATTGGCCTCGCATGGGTCATTTAGTTGTCCTTTGGCTTGGGGAGAGCAGGACAGCTGGATGCATAGTCCTAATGCTGAAATTGAGAGGGGAGTTCCCTCGATTGGGAAATCTGAGCAATACAGGAAAAAAAATATGGATGCTGGTCAGTAAAAGGGTGCATTGCCACACAATGGGATGGTAAGATTTGTCCCATACAATTGTAAGAAGTAGAGAGAAAAAACAGTGCTTAGCACATGGTAAGGGGTCAGTATTGACAGTTATTATTAGGGTGTTTTTCATATTTTCCTAAGGGAAATTTAGGAGCATTTTTCAGGTTTTTGAAAAGTAAAGTTCTTTAGGATTTTTATCATAATCACCTTAAATTTATAAATAAACTAGAGGCCTGGTGCATGAGATTTGTGCACTCAAGAGGGTTCTTCAGCCTGGCCTGCACCCTCTCACAGTCCAGGAGCTCTTCGGGGATGTCCAACTGATGGCAGAGCAGCCCTAAGCCATCAGTTGGACATCCTTAGTTCTGTGGTGCTCACCAGCCAGGAGCCCGGCTTCTGGCTGAGCAGTGCTCCCCCAGGTGGAGCATCACATTGCCCACTGGTGATTAGTGCTCTTCAGTTGATTTGCATATTAGCCTTTTATTATTTAGGATTAGGGAAGAACTAATTTATAATTCTTAGATGTTTTTATCTAGTTATATGATTTGTTCACATAAGTATACTTTTTTGCAAAATTCTGTAGTTTATTTCCTGCAGTGTCTTAACCTTTAAGTTTATTTCTATATATCTTATGATTCTTAGTCAACAAATGGGATTTCCTTCTCTTTTTGTGTAAGTTATTGAAGAGACCATTTATTTTCCCAAGGCATATTCGGTTTGAAAATAGAAACATGGATCCTACAACGACTCAGCCATTTGTTGGTTGAAAGTCTTGAGAAATCTGGCCAGAAATCGGATGTAATCAAAGTGCTTTTACAGTGTTGACCTGTGGGTGGCACTGTTGGTCAGAACAAATGACTGGCAGGGAAGTGTGTGTTGTGTTGACACTGGTATCCAGGAGGTCACCATGGAAAAGGTTTTCTATTCAGAGGTGCTAACCTCTACCCACACTTTTATGAGCTGCTTTCCATTCCAGCACTCTTGGTAACCTGCCTTCCCTTTTTTCCCTGGGACGACTACACAGATCACCGAGCTTCAGGTGATTACTCTTCTTGGGTAAACCACAAGCCCCAAAATGTTAAAAAAGAAGAAACAGAGTTTGGCTGTAAGTGCAAATTAGTGTCTTTTAAATTAAGAAGCATAGTTTTATTTTCCATTTACTCCCCCAGGGGACATATTACTTGATTTGCTTACACTTACATGATACTACATTCCAGGCATTTTTCAAAGCATTTGACAAATATAAACCCATATTATACTTGTAACAAGTCTCCGAGGTAAGAAACATTGTGATCCTCATTTTATTAGTAAAAACACAAGTACAAAAAAGTTAAGTAACTTTCCTAAAGTCACACAGCAGCTAAGCAATGGGGTTGAAAATTGGAACTCAAGCACTCTGGCTCCAGAGTTAGTGCTCTGCTGATATGAATCACCTGAAACTGTGGGATTCTCATAATGCCCTTTTCTGTCTGTCCCTCTTAATTGCTGACCCTTTATGTTTTGTTTTGTTTTGTTTTGTAATGTTCTTGATTTTTCATTTTGACATAATCACAGCCTTAAAGAAAAACTGCAAGAACAGTACAGATAATTTTTCCCTCTAACTATGTGAGAAAATATACTGCTGACCTCATGTTCCATCCCCAATATACTTGAGTGTATAATGCTCATAAACAAGAGCATTTTCCTAGATGACTACAATACAGACATCAGAGTCAGGAAATTACTGATATGTTACCAACATATAATTCTCAGATCCTATTCAACATTTTTAAAAATATATTTTATTGATTTTTTACAGAGAAGAGGGGAGAGGGATAGTGTTAGAAACATGGATGAGAGAGAGACATTGATCAGCCACCTCCTGCACACCCCCCATTGGCAAGTGCCTGCAACCAAGATACATGCCCTTGACCGGAATCGATCCCGAGACCCCCAGTCTACAGGCTGATGGTCTATCCACTGAGCCAAACTGGTTTCGGCCCTATTCAACTTTTGCCACTTGTCCCAGTAATGTTCTTTCTGGCAAAAGGAGCGGTGTGGTCATGCCTCCTCTGTTTCCTTTTGTCATCTTGTCTTTTGTGACTTTGACACTTTTGAAATTATAGGCCACTATTCAGTAGAATGGCCTTCAACAGGGTGTTTCCTGTTGATTAGATTTAGGCTGTGCATCTTAGTTAGTACAATCGCAGAAGTGATGCTGTGGTCCCCTCACTGCACCCGGTCGGGGGCACATGATTGCGATTTGCTCATTACTGAGGATGTTTGTTGGGGAACATATGAGACTTTGTTGAAACGTTTTTAAGGAGGACATTCTGAGAAAAGGGAAGTGTGTGGAAGGCCACCTTCCCTCTTTATCAAAATTCTGATTTAGGGGAGTGTTGAAGGTGGTATTCCTAATTATTCCTTGACTTTTCCAAACAAACCTATGCAGACCCCTGAGTGTTTACTGGAATCCTTATGCTTAATCCCTGGGTGCCCTTACCTAGAGGACAATGTAAACACATGTGTCCTCCCAAGATTGCTCACCCTATTGATGGTATCTAAAGATAAAAACTACAATACAAGGCCAATGAAGCAGGTAATCAAGGTGCCCTTGGCTTCTTCAGCCGGGCCGTCCCTTAGCCCTCTCCCCCACAGTGAAACTGTATTGGAGTACTCAGTTCATCCGTTGTTCAGGAGCTGCTGGTCAGCCTGGCAGATGTTAACATTGACCTCGATGAGGGTGGTGTCTGCCAGCGTCCATCGTAAAATATTCCCCCTTGTAAATTCATGTCTTTTGTGGGGCAGCCCTTTAAAATGACCTCCATGTCTTGTTTCCCATCAAACTTTCTCTTCACCTATTTGTATGTGCTTGTAGTTCCCTACTTGATCCAATAGGTTTAATTCTTTATTACATTACTTACTTTGATGCTTAAAGTTTTGGTGTCTCTGATAGGCCAGTAGGATTCCCTTCAAATTGGCCTCTGTGTCCTTTGGGTGTATCCCCATTCTCTGAGCACTTTCTTACTTCCTGGAACAAGCTGTTCTAAGTCCTTCCTGTCCTTTCCCTGTCCCAGCCCTAGATCAGCCATTTCTCCAAGGAGCCCTCCTTCCTTTTAGTCAGGAGTCATATTTAGAAGCTCAGGTCTGGTGTAGGCATGCCTGTGGACATAAGGATATCACTGCTTCCAGGTCCTTAACCATGGACTGGGCTGGTAATACATGTGCTCACACAAGTACACCATCTGCTTATATTGACAACCACGAGTTCACACAACACTTCCACGTTCAGTCCAACGTCATAATGTTCATTTCAGTTTCCCCCTTGCAGTATTTTCAACTCGTCCTTGAGAGTAAGAAACCTATTACCCTTGATGCTTTTTCTCGTTGGTGTAACCAATCTCCCACCTCTGAGGGTGCTGGTCCATCCCCCACCTGGATGTCTTCCTCACCCGACTCCGGCTCTGACAACCATGCGCAGCTGCCCCTGTGTGGGGACAGCCTCCTTCCCCATCTAGTGGCTTTACAACTGAGCTGTTCAGAAAGAAAAGAGGAACTGCTGGCCTTGCCTTAAATGCAGAATTTTGAGTCAGCATCAAAATGGCACTTGACTGCCCCCCTCCTGCCTACCTGCCAGTGAGTAGATGCCTGGACTTCAGCAGATGCACGAGGTGGCACAGATCGGAGAGTAAATGCATAGGACAGCACTGCTCCCAATGGGCTGGGGCTCTTGGAGAAGTCCTGCCTCTTGGTGCCTTAGCTCCCTCTGTATAGAATGAATGGGTTGGACCAAATCTGAAGTCCAAAGTTAGTGGGGCCCAGCCCAAAATGGATCTAAGTGCTCATTTGGGAGTTAGTATTTTAAAAAATCAAAATTTCTTTAGGTAGAAGCTATGCAATCCAGTTGGCCATAGGTAGGCCACAGTTCAGATGGTTACATTTCTTTCCCACACCCCCTTGCAGCCCAAGGATTCTACAGCTATATTTTTTAGGTTCTGAGGAATTAATCTTGCCTCAAATTACCCCTTTTTTCACTAAGGATAGTGTTGTGTGTGTTTTTTTTCTTTTAAATACATTTTTATTGATATTTCTAGGAAGAGAGGAATGGAATGGAGGGAGAGAGAAACATTGATGTGAGAGAGAAACATCAATTGGAAGGACACCGAACCCATAACCTGGGCATGTGCCCTGACCTCGAATCGAACTGGTGGCCTTTTGGTGCACTGGACGACGCTCAACCAATTAAACCACATCAACCAACCAGGGCAAGGACAGTGTTTCTAACAGGAAGAGTGAAATAGTTTATAGACTTCCAGTTAGGGCCTTGGTATTCCTTTTAAAAAACAAAACACAAAAACAACTACATATTTATTGATTTCAGAGAGGAAGGGAGAGAGAGAAATATCAGTGATGAGAGATAATCATTGATCAGTTGCCTCCTGCTTGTCCCCTACTGGGGATCAAATCCGCAACTAGGGTATGTGCCCTGACCAGGAATCGAAGTGGCACCTCCTGGTTCATAGATCAATACTCAACTACTGAGTCACACCAGCTGGACAGGGCCCTGGTATTATTTAGAATATTATTCCAGTCCTAACCGGTTTGGCTCAGTGGATAGAACATCGGCCTGTGAACTGAAAGGTCCCAGGTTCTATTTCGGTTAAGGGTATGTACCTTGGTTGCGAGCACATTTCCAGTAGGAGGTGTGCAGGAGGCAGCTGAATCGATGTTTCTAACTCCATCTCTCTCCCTTCCTCTGTGAAAAAAACCAATAAAAAATATTTTTAAAGAATATTATTCCAGTTTCACTGACAAACACTAAAAAGAATAACAGTTAAACAAGATATGTAGTTCCTCCCTTTGACTTAACAGTCCAGGTATAAAAAGTCCAGGGTGAATAGTGATGCATGGTGTCAAGGCCTCTGGCCTCCATGTGCTGTGTAGGGTAATGATGGCCAATGGCCACCACACAGTTCAGCTTGCGGAGGGCACTCTTCCATTCAAGAATGTCACCCAGGAGTTGTACACTCACATCATGCTGGCAGGACTTAGTCACGCAGCATATACAGCCAAATGAAAGGTTGTCCCGACCCACGGGTTAAGTCAACGAGGACCCTAGAGGGGGAGTGGGGATGAAAGGGACAAGAGATACAAGGAATGGAGACAAGACAAAGTTCTGATCAAGTCTCATTTATTCAGGAAGAGTTCAGGGTGTTTACAGGGAGAAGGAATGAGGAAGTTAGCAAAAATTCCTAGCCCCTAAGTGAAACACCTGACCTAGCCCTTAAGCTGAAACACCTGGCCTAGACCTTAAGGCGAAACACCTGGCTTAAGGGAAAGAGATAGAGTTTGGGGTAATAGAAACCTAGCCTGAGATTAGTGCTAACGTGGCTGGAGCTTACTACAAAATGGCTGTCAAGCACAACAAGTTTCCCACAAAAGGTTCTTCTTGGGAGTCATGTCTCTAGTCAAAACTTAGGTGTTCTGTTATGTTGAGGACAGAATGGATATTTGAAGAAAATTAGCAGCTTCCACCACAGTTTTTGCCTCGCTCCCTGACTGGAATATCCTCTGTTGCATGTCACTTTCTTTTCAAGAGGACATAATTTATTAGTACATGTCAATCACTATAAACACCTTTGATGAAAGACAGTTCTATTGATGAAAGATAGTTCTATTGCAGTAATTCTGAAAAATGGCTCCCTGAGGTTCTCTGCTGGCTAGATACACACAAATACTTCTGCCCTTTGCCCTTGTACCCACACTCTCTGATGGAACTGATTGCAGACTCGCTCAGTTTGTTATGCCTGTTGGCCAACGTGTATGTTTGAGACACTGCCAGGGACTTGGCATGCCCGCTTTGCCAAGTATCAAAGGTTTGCCAAGCCTCTGATTTTGAGGGTATGCCAGTGCCTCTGCGGGAGCACTAGGGACTATCTGGGTGGCTGAGGCTCTTTATGTTGTCCCTCAACCTTCAGGAAGGCAGCCCCAGCTTGCTCGCATGATGGTAGAAAGGTTACCAGCAGCAAGAAAAGTGCTATATTTACTCCCTCATGCTACCTGATAATCTGCCAGTTAGGAATTTATGTAGATTATACAATCATTCCCCAGGGCTATCCTCATTCATCCCTTAGTAAAAAGAAAAGAAAAAGAAAAAAAATAGAAGTAATCTTCCAAAAGCAGCCAATCAGGGAAATGTCAAAGTTGCTTGAACGGAGTGAGAGGTGGAAGAGATGAATTTGGACAAGTGGGACCGTGGGAGGAGGTGGAGTTGGCCAAGGTGGGCAGGAAACCCTGTGGGCAGAGAGTGGCTACCGGAGAAGGTAGAGCTGGTGGAAGAGAGGTGGGAAATGGGGCCGTGAGGCTAGCAGCCGGTGCAGGAGCTTCCTTCAGCATCACCTCTTGGCTCTGTTTGCCACACTCTGGCTCAGCGGATTCTTCATCTATTGCATCAGGGCTGTCAGAGGAGCTAGACTCAATTCCTGACTCTGGGCCAGGTAGCACTGGTGGAGTCACATGTCTTCCAAGACCCGGTAACCGCTTCTGTACAAAGGGAGTAACCCTCCTACCAGGCTTCCCTCCCCAACACTGTTGTAAAATACAAATGCAACATCAAGTGTGAAAACTTTCTGTGTGGAGCGTAACAGACAGGAGCTATTATCCACAGACTGGGGGAGCTCCCTGCTATCTGTGTGCAGCTGGTCTAGTGTCCCAGAAGCACTGATTGAGTTGAGAAAGGTTCACAGGTGTGGACCAGTGGGAGTCACCCCTGATTCAAAGGTCATTCCTTCAGCAAACAGAGACAAGTGGAAGCCACAGAGTCCGGGTGGGAGGGGTTAGGCTCCTGTTCAGCAGGGGCAGGGCCTGGGCTTTCAGCATGGACACCTGTCTGGAGAGGCAGAGGAGGAGATGGACAGGTGTCAGGTATATAATCAGAGAAACACCTTTGGCCTTGCCACTGGAGGTGTGGTGTGATCTCCAGGCTGCTTTTGAAGGAAGGAGCTCAGGAAGTCCCAGCCCAGGGCTTTTGACAGAGACTCAAGAACTGTGGTGAGGACTGATTTTGTCTTGGATTGCAAGAAACCAAATAGCCATCCCACTGAATATCTCTCTGTTTTAGACCTCGTTTGAGCTGGTGAACTCACATTCAAATTGCTTGGCTTTCTGCCCTGGCCAGTGTGGCTCTGTTGGTTGAGTGTCATCCCATGCACCAAGAGGTTGCCAGTTTGATTCCCAGTCAGGGCACATGCCTGGGTTGCAGGCTCGACCCCCAATAGGGGGCATGCAGGAGGCAGCTGGTCAATGGTTTTCTCTCATCAAGTTTCTCTCTCTCTCTCTCTCTCTCTCTCTCTCTCTCTCTCTCTCTCTGTCTCTCTCTCTCTCTGTCTCTCTCTCTCTCTCCCCTGAAGCAGGAATTTTAGGAGCACATAGGCAGGCTTAGGAATGTTTTCGAATTTGGGTTGCATAGAAAAGCTGCAGATGGGAGAAGGTACACAAGGAAACCAGGTGCAGTTACATCTCCATAAAACAAGGGAGCAGCAATAGTTGCATTTCCATAAGGCAAGGGAACTGGAAGTAGCCAATAAAGGTCTATATTTAAAAAATAAAGAGAAGGAAGCCCTTCATTCAGAAGGAGAAGAAGGAAGGCCAAAGGGAATAGGAAAACAGTAAGGAAGGAGGGGGGAGAACCTCACCTGTCCCTTATGTGGTTGGACCTTTGAGCCCAGGAGCTACTGTAGTAACCAGTCTCAGGGAATAGTGACCAATCAGAGGGGATATCAGGCACCAGGATCTGCAGCCTTTATAAACCGGTGGGAAGAGGAACCCAGTGGGACTCTTTTCCCCTCTCTACCTGGGAGTCTGTACTTGTTCTTCAATAAATCACCACCTTTGCTCTACCACTTTCTGTCTGTGGATTCATTCTTCGATTCTGGAGGACAAAGAATCCGGGTTCCAGTTTAGAAAATTCGGTATAATTTCCCTTCCTTTCTCTAAATTCAATAAAGACACATTAAAAACCAAAACCAATGGCTTGGCTTTCACCTGTGAATATCCCCTGGGTGGAATAAGGAGACATTTTCTCCTATTTAGTGTGTCATTTGAGTGTGCCACTGACATGAGGACTTTTGACTGTGGGGTAGAAAGATGCACTTCACTCAGTCTCAGTGTCTCTGAGAAGCTTTGCCTATGTCCTTTTGGGGGTCTGGATGATACAATGCCTTATCTTTTTCGGGGATCGTATGAGGGAACAGTGTCTCAGGGTGGCACCCTGCTCTAGTTTATACAGTGGTACCTCGAGATACAAGTTTAATTCGTTCCATAACCTTGAGGCGAGGGAAACTATGAGACGCATGAGTCGCGGTAAACTGGTAGGTCGTGTGCAGCTGG
>PVJN01022327.1:0-33543 GCA_004026805.1 Lasiurus borealis | reverse complement strand
ACAGAGGCAGTAAAGCCTCAAACAGACTGAAATTATAGCAGGAAGATTAAAGTTAGGTGGGGTAGATGGGAGATCAATCAAGGGACTTGTATGCATGCATATAAGCATAACCAATGAACACAGACACTGGGGGGGGTTGGGGTATGCCTGGGAGGGAGGGGGGGCATGGGGAAACATGTATAAAAAATTAATAAAAAAATATTATATGAAATGCTGAAGGGTATTCTTTAAGAAGAGGAAGAAGAAGAAAAGTAAAAATAAAAAAATTATGAGCAACAAAGTGACAACAAATACATATATATCAAAAAGTGAATCTAAAAATCAAATGAACAAAATATCTGATGAACAGAATAAGCTGGTGAATCAGGGGCATGGAAATGGAGCTGACTGACAATTCTTGGAGGGGAAGGGAGTGTAGCAATAGATTAGACAAAGACCTTATATGCATGTATACGTTACCTATGGACGTGGACAATGGGATGGTGAGTGCCTGGGTTGGGTTGGGAACTATTTGGAGGGGAACTATTAGGGTGGTGGTGGTGGGGGAAACATCTGTAATAAACTGAATAATAAAGATTTAAATAAAAGATTTATGGGGCTGTTGAGTTGGAATAAATATAATTTGCATGTTGGAAAACATAAATTTGGGGGGGGGGGACTACAAGAGGAATGCTACAGATTGAATATGTCCCCCAGAAATTTATGTGTTGAAATTCAAATTCCCAATGTGATGGTAATATGAGGTGAGGCCTATGAAAGGTGATTACCGCTTGAGGATGAATTCTTAGTGAATGGAATTAGTGCCATTATAAAAGTATGGAGTTTCCTAAAAAATAAAAATGGAACTCCCATTTGACCCCAAATCCCACTGCTAGGGATATATCTCAAGAAATCAGAAATACCAATCAGAAAGAATATATGCACCTCTGTGTTTATAGCAGCACAATTTATAATAGCTAAGATTTGGAAACAGCAGATAAGTGGGTTAAAAAACTGTGGTACATTTACACAATGAAATACTATGCTGATGTAAAAAAGAAAGAACTCTTAACATTTGCAACAGCATGGATGGACCTGGAGAACATTATGCTACATGAAATAAGCCAGTCATAGAAATATAACTTATAACATGATCTCACTCATTTGTGAAATATAATGAACAACATAAACTAATGAACAAAAATAGATTCAGAGACACAGAAGCATCAAACAGAGCATCAAACTTCAGAGGGAAGGTGGGGGAGGGTGGAAGAGGGAATAAGAGATCAAGCAAAGGATTTGTATGCATACATAGGAGCATAACCAATGTACACAGAGAGTTGGTGGGTAAGGGTATGTGCTGGGGGGTGGGTGTGGTCAGGCAGAGGTCAATGGGGGGAAAAGGAGACATCTGTAATACTTTAAAAAATAAAGAATTTAAATTAAAAAAGAGACCCCAGAGAGCTTCCTTGCCCCTTCTGCCATATGTGCTAACAGTAAAAAGAAGGCCATATGTGAGAAAACATGTGCTCACCAGATACCAAATCTGCCAGAGCCATGATTTTACACTTCCCAGCCTCCTGAACTCTAAGAAATAAATATTTGTTATTTAAGCCACCTAATATATGATATTTTTGTTATAGCAGCCTGAATGGACTACAACAAAGATATTCAGTGAGTAGAAATAATATGACTAGGAATAAGATCATCCCATTGAAATGAACTAAGAAATTGCTAGAAATAAGATGGTGATTTGATTCTAAAATTTTCAGAGATCAAAGGAAAGGAGGAAAACTTAATCAAATAAATTAATCATATTATCTCATATAAGCAAATTCATCTTTTCAAGAAATGGTCAGCTTTTTATTTTTATTTTTTTAATGTGGACCCTTGAGCATTTTATCAAAAAGAAATATGTGTGTTCATTTCAAATAGAAGTTACAAAAATGTTAAATCAATAAAAAGAACTTTATCTCTGTCTAGCCTTGGCCAGCATAGTCTTTGAAGGTCTCTTCTGAGGTTGCTGCTACCTACACCTCCCTCATCATAGTGCAGGTCACACCAATGTTAATAAAATTAACAATTTACAGTTAAATAAACTTAAATAATGGTGTTAAATACAGGTCATTTAGTCAAGGCCTCTGTACAAAGATAATTTGACATTGTACATGAGAACTACTGGCTCACAGCGCACAGGAGAGTTGTAGTAAATGAACAGGTTTACTTTTTTCTCCTGCAGAGTGTTAACCATACAAAAGCGAACTAAGATTGAAGTTACTACTTGGTGAGCCATTTACAAGGCATAAGTATCTTCAAAAAAAAAAAAGAAAAGAAAAGAATCAGGACAATGTTAATATTCAGGCACCATTTGTTCCTACAAAAAAATTCTCTAAAGTAATTGCATTGGAACCTGTGTTAAGTACATCAGTGCTTCATTTCCCCTGACATCACTTTTCTGACCCTTTGCTATTTCTCTTTATTATTGCTATAATAATGTGGATGTGGAGATAAAACTACTGGGCATCCAAAAACAGAACACCTTTGCATAAGAGTGTATATCAGTTAATTTTTTTTTTGGTTTTTATTTTATAATACTAAGGCCCCAAATATGATAAATTGTTTTAATATTTCTACTAGATCACCTGATATCTATAATAATAAAAGCATAATATGCTAATTAGACCAGACAGTCAAACAGCCTTCTGGACATCATTCCAGATGTTCTTCCAGACAAAGCTGCAGTAGCAGGGGCTGAGGCAGAGGCAGTTAGGAGCGATCAGGCAGGCATGCAGAGTGGATAGGGTTGATCGGGCAGCATGCAGAGTGGTTAGAGATGATCAGGCAGGCAGGCAGAGGCAGTTAGGGGGATCAGGCAGGTAGTCAGGCATCCCCTGAGGGGTCCCAGATTGTGAGAGGGTGCAGGGCAGGCTGAAGGGACTCCCCCACCCTGTGCATTAAAATATCAAGTGCATATTTCACAGACTTAGAACAAACTTTCCAAAAATTCATCTGGAATTTAAAAAGACTCTGAATAGATGTAGCAATCCTGAGAAAGAAGAACAAAGTAGGTGGGATCTCAATACCAGATTTCAAGCTGTATTACAAAGCCACTGTTTTCAAAACAGCCTGGTACTGGCACAGGAACAGACATATAGATCAATGGAATTGAATAGAGAACTGAGAAATTAACCTAAGCCTCTATGCTCAATTAATATTTGACAAAGGAGCCATGAACATACAATGAATGGAGTCAAGACAGTCTCTCCAATAAATGGTGTTGGGAAAATTGGACAGATACATGCAAAAATATGAAACTAAACCACCAACTTACACCATACACAAAAATAAACTCAAAATAGATAAAGGACTTAAACATAAGATGGGAAACTATAAAAGTACTAGAGGAATCCACAGGCAGCAAAATCTCAGACATATGCGGAAGCAATTTCTTCACAGATACTGCTCCTACGGCAATGGAAACTGAAGAGAAAATAAACAAATGGGACTACATCAAAATAAAGAGCTTTGGCATAGCAAAAGAAACCATCAACAAAACAACAAGAAAGCCCACTGCATGGGAGAACGTATTTGCAGATGTTATCTCCCATAAGGGTTTAATCTCCAACATTTACAGGGAACTCATATAACTTAATAAAATGAATATAAACAACCCAATAAAAAATGGGCAATGGATCTAAGTAGACACTTTTTGAAAGAAAACGGAAGGAAAGCCCAGAGGCATATGAAAACATGCTCAAAGTCACTAATCATTTGAGAGATGCAAATAAAAATGACAATGTGGTACTATCTCACACCTGTCAGGATGGCTATCATTAACCTATCAATAAACGACAAGTGCTGGTGAGGATGTGAAGAAAAAGGAACCCTCATGCACTGCTCGTGGGAATACAGACTTGTAGAGCCATTGTGAACAGTATGAAGTTTCCCTAAAAGGTAAAAATGGAACTTCATTTTGACCCAGTGATCCCACTTCTACGAATATATCCAAAGAAACTAGAAACACCACTTAGAAAGAATATATGCACCCCTATGTTCACAGCAGTAGAATTTATAATAGCTAAGATTTAGAAATACCCTATGAGCCCATCTGCTGATGAGTGGATTAAAAAAACTGTGGTATATCTACATAATGGATACTAAGCTGTGGTAAAAAAAAAGAAGGAATTCCTACCATTTGCAACAGTATGGATGGAACTGGAGAGCATTATGCTAAGTGAAATAAGCTGGTCAGAGAAAGATAAATATCATATGAGCTCACTCATTTATAATGAACAACATAAACTGTTGAACAAAAACTGATTCAGAGACAGAGAAGCATCAATCAGACCATCAAATCTCAGAGGAAAGGTAAGGGAGTGTGGGGGTAAGGGGAAAAGATCAACCAAAGGACTCGTATGTATCCATATAAGCCTAACCAATGGACACAGACAGCCATGTGGTGAGGCCATGAGTTGAGGGGCTGAAAGGGTAATGGGGGAATAAGGACGCACATATAACACCTTAATCAATAAAGAAATTTTTAAAAATGAAAATGAAAATTTTATAAAATGTGCAGATAAAAGAAAAAATGAACAAAAAAGAGATGGGATAAATAAAATAACAAGATATAGATTTAAAATCAATCATAAAAATAATGTGAAATGTAAATGGTCTAAAAATACTAATTAAAAAGAAACATGGTTAACTATGATATGCAGTGGTTCTCAACCTTTCTTATGCCAAAACCTTTTAATACAGTTCTTTATGTTGTGGTGAGCCTCAACCATAAAATTATTTTCCTTGCTACTTCATAACTGTAATTTTGCTACTGTTATGAATCATAATGTAAATATCTGTGTTTTCTGATGGTCTTAGGCTATACAGCAGCCATTCTCAACCTGTGAGTCGGGATCCACAGGTTGAAAACCACTAGCAGGGTTGCCTAAGACTATGAGAAAACACAGATACGTATTTACATTATGATTCATAACAGTAGCAAAATTACAGTTATGAAGTAGCAACAAAAATAATTTTATGGTTGTGGGTCACCACAACATAAAGAACTGTATTAAAAGGTTGCAGCATAAGAAAGGTTGAGAACCATTGAAAAGCAACTTTTTCTGCCTATAAGAATCCAAGTTTAAATATAAAGACACAGAGGATAAAAAGAAAAGTTAAAAGGTATAAAACATATATGTCAAATAAAAAAAAATATATGTATTGTTCTCTGCTTCTGATTCCTAGCACAGTGCTTTAAAACCTTGTAATTTCCTAAGCTGTAACAGCATCTTTTGTTCTAATATTTGGCCTTTGGTTCTGGTTCCTGATACAGAGCTCCTAAATCCCATGAAATTTTCTGAGTTATAGGAATTTCTTTTGTTCTAATGAAATGACTCTTGGTGGGCTCCTGGATAGCAGGTCTTGGTTGTGTAGCGGGATGGAGTTTGATGGGGAGGGATTAGAAAAGAGACTATTTCTATCTTTAAATTATAAGCTTTGTACTACAATTTGATTTTAAAACACAAATCTATTACTTGGTAAAAATACAATTTCAATCTAAAAAATAACCCCGGAGAGTTAAATAACAACTAATTGATGAATGTAGCCAGGAAATACCAAGGAGTGGCATTTGATTATTTTATTGGTTTATAATCAGTATAATAAGTGGTGAGATAGACCACATTTCTATATAATAAAGAGCTAATATGCTAATTAAACGGAATGGCAGGATGACCATCCAGAAGACCTTCTGAACAAATCCAGGGCTGCAAGGGCCCAGCCCCTTACACGAATTTCCTGCATCAGGCCTATAGTGTGGGTCGTAAAACTCAATGTTGTTAAGATACCATTTTTTTTCCAAAATGGTTTATAAATTGCACACAATACCAACCAAAAATCTCATCATGCTGTTCTTGTTTGTTTGTTTTTGAGAAATACATAAGCAACTAATAAAATTCATATGGAAATACAAAGGGATGACAATATCTATCCAAAGAAATTGTGAAGGATAAATATTTGGAGACTTTACTACTGCTGGACTTCAAAACTTATTATACAGCCACAGAAATCAAGAGATTGTGGTACTGGCATAAATGCTAAAATATGGATCTATTCAGAATAGAGTCTAGAAATGGACCAAGCTATATATCTTCACTTGACGTTTGGCAGGGGTGAAAAAGGATTTTAGTGGTGAAAGGATAGTCCTTTTAGTAAATGGTACTGGAACAAGTGTATAACCATATGCAAAAAAAAACCTGATCGGTATCTTAGACCCTATACTGCAATTAGGTTAAAATGAATCATTAGCTCACATATAGATTGATGAGAGACCTCTTTCAAAACCCCTTTTTCTTCTTTTAGGTTATGCTTTATGAATCTTAACCATTCTGACCTCTCTGAGGTTGCAGTTTTATCTCTCCAAATCAGGACAACCACTCATTCCATCTGGTTTCCCCTTCCTTGCTCCCAGGGCTGTAAACAGGGACTACTGGTCTTTGTATATGATGTTCAGAGTTTGGAAAACGATTGTTGCATTTTTTTTCTTTTAAATAAATCTTTTTTTAAACAAAATTTATTAATGTATTACATGTATACATATCTTCCCATTGCCCCCTCCGTCCCCACTCCCATGCATACTCTAACCCCACAGTGTCTTGTGTCCATTGGTTATGCTTATATGCATGCATACAAGTCCTTTGGTAGATCTCTTATCTACCACACCTCTACCTAAACTTCCCACTGTAATTTGACAGTCTGTTTGATGCTTTACTGCCTCTGTATCTATCTTTTTGTTCATCAGTTTATCATGTATTTCATTATCCATAATTGAGTGATATCATGTGGTATTTTTCTTTCATTGCCTGGCTTATTTCACTTAGCATAATGCTCTCCAGTTCCATCCAGGTTGCTGCAAATGGTAAGAATTCTTTCTTTTATATGGCAGCATAGTATTCCATTGTGTAGATCTACCAAAGTTTTCTGATCCAGTCATCTGCTGACAGGCACCTAGGCCGTTTCCAAATTGTAGCTATTGTAAATTGTGCTGCTATAAACATAGGGGTGCATAAATCCTTTCTGATTGGTGTTTCTAGTTTTTAAGGATATATTCCTAAGAGTGGGATTGCTGAGTTAAATGGGAGTTCCATTTTTAGTTTTTTGACGAAACTCCATACTGTTCTCCACAGTGGCTCCACTAGTCTGCATTCCCACCAGCAATGCACGAAGGTTCCTTTTTCTCTGCATCCTTGCCAACACTTGTAGTTTGTTAATTTGTTGATGATTGCCTTTCTGACAGCCATGAAATGGTATCACATTGTCGTTTTGATTTGCATCACTCAGATAATTAATGACTTTAAGCATATATTCATGTTACTCTTGGCCTTCCTTCTGTCTTCTTTAGAAAATATTTTAATTAGGTCCATTGCCCATTTTTTTATTGGATCATTTATCTTCCTTTTATTAAATTGTATAAGTTGGCTGTAGATGTTGGAGATTAAACCTTTATCAGTGATAACATCTGCAAATATGTTCTCCCATGCAGTGGGCTTTCTTGTTGTTTTGTTGATAGTTTCTTTTGCTGTGCCAAAGCTTTTTATTTTGAAGTAGTCCCATTTGGTTATTTTCTCTTTAACTTCTATTGCCCTTGGAGTAGTATCAGGGAAGAAATTCCTTTGGCATATGTCTGAGATTGTGGAGCCGGTGGATTCCTCTAGTTCTTTTATGATTTCCCATCTTATGTTTAAATCCTGTATCCATTTGGATTTTATTTTTGTGTATGGTGTAAGTTGGTGGTCTAGTTTCATTTTTTGCATGATTCTGTCCAATTTTCCCAACACAATTTATTGAAGAGAATGTCTTGATTACATTGTATGTTCATGCCTCCTTTGTCAAATATTAATTGAGCATAGTAGTTTGGATCCATATCTGGATTCTCTATTATATTCCATTGGTCTATGTGTCTGTTCTTGTGCCAGAACCAGGCTGTTTGAGAACAGTGGCTTTGTAATACAGCTTGAAATTTGGTATTGAGGTCTCACCTACTTTATTCTTCTTTTTCAGGATTGCTGTGGCTATTCAAGGTCTTTTCAAATTCCAGATGAATCTTTGGAGAGTTCTTTCTAGGTCTGTGAAATATGCCTTTGATATGTTAATGGGTAATGCATTGAGGCTATAGATTGCTTTGGGTAGTATGGACATTTTAATGATGTTGATTCTCCCAATCCATGAGCATGGTAAGCTCTTCCATCTGTTCACGTCTTCTTCTATCTCTTTTTTCAGTGTCCTGTAGTTTTCTGTGTATCAGTCTTTTACCTCCTTAGTTAAGTGTATTCCTAGGTATCTTAATTTTTCTGGTGCGATGGTAAATGGGATTGCTGTTTTAATCTCTCTCTGCAAGTTCACTATTAGTGTATAGAAATGTGATAAATTTCTTGGCTATAATTTTGTGTCCTGCTACATTGCCAAATTTATTTATTAAGTATATTAGTTTTTAGATGGAGTCTTTTTTTATGTCATCTGTGAATAAGGAGAGCTTTACTTCTTCTTTTCCAATTTGGATGCCTTTAATTTCTCCTACTTGACTGATTGCAATGGAAAATACTTCCAGTACTATGGTGAACAGGAGTGGTGAGAGTGTGCATCCCTCTCTTGTTCCTGTTCTTAGGGGAAATTATTTTAGTTTTGCCCATTGAGTATGATGTTAGCTCTGGGTTTATCATATTAAGCTTTTATAATGTTGAGGTATGAACCCTTTATTCCCACCTTGCTGAGAGCATTTATCAAGAAAGTGTGTTGGATTTTGTCATATTCTTTTCTGCATCAATTGATATGACTTTGTGATTTTTTAAAAATTTATTTTATTTTTATTTTTTCCCTATTGCCCTCCCAAACCCCAGTACATACTCACTCCTCTCCCCCCCCTTCCTATTGCCCTGTATCCACTGGCTTTGCCAACACACATGCACACAGGTCCTTTGGTTGATCTCCTACATGCCCCTCTCCACCAACCTCCGCTGCCTTCCCACTGTAGCACGACAGTCTGTTCATTGCTTCTTTGCCTCTGCATCTGCTTCTGCAACACCCCCTGATTCTTGGCTTTAAAAATATCTTGCCCCTGTAGGCTAGAATTAAACCCACAACAGCAAAAGAAAAATGATTGAGTCCCAATTTCTATGTCTGATAGCTTTGAGTTCCAGTTTCAATGTCAAACAGTTCCTTATCTGTACATGTAATCAATGGTATCTGGATAGTGGACAAATGGTGGCAATGCCCATCCAACGCTCTCTGGTTTGGTCTTAGGCATCCTGTATTGATGCATTGCTGCTAACTGCTCACATGGCAAGGCGTCATCCGCGTCTTTCATCTCTGGACTGCTTCTCCTCTTGCTTTCATGGTTGGTGCAGACCTGTCAGTTCCTCTCTGTTGCAGGAGTCCACTTGGTCTTGGAGTTGTTTTCTGAAAGTATAGAAACATATTCTCGACCAAGAGTTAATAAAGGAATCTTTTCTATAAAATTGACTTGGAGTCCTTTTTATTTTTGTCTACCCACTTTTTCTTTGGCTTATTTTAATACCATGTGTGTTTTTCATGTCTGTCTCGCTGTTAGTATTACAAATGGAAATTACTTTTCTAAAGTGAAAATTTTCTAGATGTAATTTACTTACCAGATATTTTTCCTTACATGATATTATCCTACTCCCTCCCCCCTTTTTGATTAATGAACAATTTGGTAAAATTTTTAATGCAATCTTGATAACTTTAAATTTTATTTTTTTGCAGACAAATATGCCTGTTTTATGTTCATTACATATTAAGTAATTTTACCATGAGATGAGCTATTCAATAGAAATTTTAATTAATACTTTAGAAACAGCTTTTTGTCCAGTACACTTAAATTTTCTTGGGTGTTCACTTATTTCAGTTCACCATTTTAAATTAATCTGAAAGCTTGATAACTCATTTACGTCAAATTTAATACTCTACCAACAATTTTAGATTACCCTGTATATATTAGTGGAAAGGTTTATTTGCATTGAGTAGGCACTGAGCATTCCTAGTGCTAGGCTTAATTTAGATATAGGGCAGCTGCTGTCGGCATGTCCAGATCTGTGCTGAGTGTGGGAAGTGAGGTATCCATGGGGGCAGGAGACCTCCCTCAGAAGGGATGAAGGTTTAGACCCCTGCAAGGTTGGAGGGGATTGTGAGGGTCTATACCCTACCTCTATTGACCCCCAAGTTCTCTGCTGATGGCCCCTCTGCGACTGTGCCTGTCTTAGGTTGTTCCTTCCCTGAGGAATCTAACCCTTTTATGGCTAACCAGTCATCCTCTAAGGCCAAGCAGGGTGTTGTGAGGTTCAGTGCTATCTCCATGGTAGCTTATGCCCCCCCCTGGCCTCCACGCCCAGCACCTGCCTTGGGGATCCCTTTGCCTGCTGGCCGGGGCCCCAGCACTGGTCATTTATCTCAGGAAATTCTAGTTCCTTCTCCAGGGAGGGCGCAGCTCACACCACCTCGAGGCTTCAACCTCAGTGTGAATAGAGAGCTCAGTCTACAGCTGAGGGCCATTGGGTTGTGAAAAGAGGGTCCCCTTGGCAAAAGAGGAAAGAGGGGCCAGTATAGAATGCTCAAGTGCCTTCCCAGTGCCTCAATTCCTTCTGAAAGGAATTAAATCCTTTCATGCCCTCTTTTTAAATTGCTGCTAAACATTCAAAGAATTAATTTGTATGTTTGTTTGGGATAGTTGTACAATATGCTGTTGTGAAATATCAAAAATTAAATGATATTGGAGGATAATATCATGTAAGGATATTCTTTGCTCTAGGCCATAGCAATTCAATTTCCAACGGGCTGAACACTTATTTTTGTAACTTTATATATACTTTTTGGGGGAGGCAAAAACACAGATTACTTACCTTAGCTCAAGAGGCCAAATATCTTGACTTTCAATTACAATCGTTATGACATTTAAAGGAAACTTCTCTTTATTTCCTTCCAAAATGATTTTCATGTTACAGAGTTTCATTTAAAAATCTTTGTTTCATGAAGCAATTTCTCTTAAGGTTATGGTGACGACTGTATGAATTTCCTCTCATGTCCACCTTCCCCATTGTCTGTATCCGATGATTATGCTCATACACATGTACAATGGTCCCTCTGTTGATCTCTCCCCCTTATTCCAGCCAACCCCCACCTTCCCCAAGGTTTGATGTTTTGGTGAATGTTTATCATTCTCTGGATCTGATCTTGATCATCAATTTGTGTCATTCATTATATGTATTCCACAGAAGAGTGAGATCATGTGATACTTGTCTTTCTCTGCCTTGCTTCTTTTACTAAGCATAATGCTTTCCATCTCTATCCATGTTGTTGCAAATGGTAGGAGCTCATTCTTTTTTATTGCAGTGTAGTATTCCATTGTGTAGATGTACCACAGTTTTTTAATCCAATCATCTGCTGATGGGCACTTAGGCTGTTTCCAAATCGTAGCTATGGTGAATTGTGCTGCTATGAACATAGGGGTGCATATATCCTTTCTGATTGGAGTTTCTAGTTTCTTGGAGTATATTCCTAAAAGTGAGATCACTGGGTCAAATGGGAATTCCATTTTTAGTTTTTTGAGGAGACTCCATGCTGTTCTTCAGACTGGTTGAACTAGTCCGCATTCCCACCAGCAGTGCAAGAGAGTTACTTTTTCAATGCATCCTGGCCAACACTTGTCATTTCTTGATTTCTTGATGATAGTCATTCTGACAGGTGTGAGATGGTACCACATTGTTGTTTTGATTTGCATCTCTCTGATGATTAGTGACTTTGAGCAGGTTTTCATATGTCTCTTGGCCTTCCTTCTGTCTTCTTTTGAGAAGTGCCTACTTAGATCAGTTGCCCAATTTTTTATAGGGTTGTTTATCTTCTTTTTGTGAAATGGTAGAAGTTCCCTGTAAATGTTGGAGATTAAACCCTTATCATCGATATCATTGGCAAATATGTTATCCCATGCAGTGGGCTTTCTTGTTGTTTTGTTGATGGTTTCCTTTGCTGTGCAAAAGCTTTTAATTTTGAAGTAGTCCCATTTGTTTATTTCTTTCTTTAGTTTCCATTGCCCAAGGAGCTGTTTTGGTGAGGAAGTTCCTTCTGTATATTTCTGAGATTTTGCTTCCTGTGGATTCTTCTAGTATTTATATGGTCTCCCATCTTATGTTTAAATCCTTTATCCATTTCGAGATTATTTTTGTGTATGGTGTAAGTTGGTGATCCAGTTTCATAATTTGCATGGTTCCATCCAATTTTTCTATCACCATTTGTTGAAGAGACTGCCTTTACTCCATTGTATGTTCATGCCTCTTTTGTCAAATATTAATTGAGCATAGTGGTTTGGGTCGATTTCAGGGTTCTCTATCCTCTTCCATTGATCTATATGTCTGTTCTTGATCCAGTACCAGGCAGTTTTAAGAACAGTGGCTTTGTAATACAGCTTGAAATCTGGCATTGAGATTCTACCTACTTTGTTCTTCTTTCTAAGGATTGCTGTAGCTATTCGTGCTCTTTTTTTATTCCAGATAAATTTTTGGAAAGTTCGTTCTAGGTCTGTTAAGTATGCCTATGGTATTTTCATGGGATTGTGTTGAATTTATAAATTGCTTTGGGTAGAATGAACATTTTGATAATATTGATTGTCCCAATCCATGAACATGGTATGTTCTTCCATTTCTTTATGTCTTCCTCTCTCTTTTTTTAGTGTTGCGTAGTTTTCTGTGCATAGGTCTTTTACTTCCTTAGTTAAGTGTATTCCTAGGTATGTTATTATTTTTTTTTTTTTGGTGTGATGGTAAATGGGATTGCTGTTTTAGTTTCTGTTTCTGTAAGTTCATTATTGGTATATAGAAATGCCATAGATTTATTGGTGTTAATTTTGTATCCTGCTGCATTGCTGAACTCATTTATGACGTCTAATAATATTTTTCATGGTGTCTTTAGGGTTTCTATGTACAGGTCATGTCATCTGCAAATAAAGACAATTTTACTTCTTTTTCTATTTTGATGCCTTTTATTTATTTTTCTTGTCTGATAGCAAGGCTAATACTTCCAGCACTATGTTAAATAGGAGTGGTGAGAGTGGGCATCCCTGTCTTGTTCCTATCCTTAGGGGAAATGTTTTTAGTTTTTGCCCACTGAGTATGATGTTGGCTATGAGTTTCTCATTTATGGCTTTTATTATGTTGTGGTATGATCCTTCTATTCCCACTTTGCTGACAGCTTTTATTAAGAAAGGGTGTTGCATTTTGTCAAATGCTTTTTCTGCATCAATTGATATGACTCTGATTTTATTATCTCAATTTGTTTATGTGATGTATCATGCTTATTGATTTGGGAATATGGTACTATCCTTGCATTCTTGGGATAAATCCTCCTTGGTAATGGTGTATGATCTTTCTGATGTACTACTGGATCCGATATGCTAGAATTTTGTTGAGGATTTTGGCATCTATATTCATGAGGGATATTGATCTGTAATTTTCTTTCATTGTGTTATATTAATTGGGTTTTGGTATTAGGGTCATGCTGGCTTCATAGAAGGAGTTTGGAAGTATTTCTTCCTCTTCAATTTTCTAGAATAGTCTGAGAACATGGGTTTTAGTTCTTCTATGAATGTTTGGTAAAATTTCTCTGTGAAGCCATCTGGCCCTGGATTTTTGTTTGCTGGAAGCTTTTTGATGACTGCTTCAATTTCTTCCATAGTTATCAGCATGATAAGGTTTTTAGAATCATCCTGCGTGAGTTTTGGAAGGTTGTGTTTTTCTAGGAATCTGTCTATTTCCTCTAGGTCAGCGGTTCTCAACCTGTGGGTCGTGACCCCTTAGGGGATTGAATGACCCTTTCACAGGGGTCGCCTAAGACCATCAGAAAACACATATTTCCCATGGTCTTAGGAACCAACAGACCACTCCTTCATGTAGCAAAGTGCAGCAATATAGTTTACTGTTATTATATGAAGACTGTTACCCATGCTACACAATGATTCAAGACAACATTTCATTTATTTGCAATTAGAAATAAATATTTCACAATATATAATTACATATTGTTTTTGTGATTAATCACTATACTTTAATTATATTCAATTTGTAACAATGAAAATACATCCTGCATATCAGATATTTGCATTACAATTCATAACAGTAGCAAAATTACAGTTATGAAGTAGCAACGAAAATAATTTTATGGTTGAGGGTCACCATCACATGAGGAGCTATCTTAAAGGGTCACGGCATTAGGAAGGTTGAGAACCACTGCTCTAGGTTTTGATATTAGAATAGAGTTGTTCATAATATTTTTTAACAATCCTTTGTATTTATGTGGGTCCTGTAGTTATTTCCCCTCTCTCATTTCTGATTTTGTTTATTTGGGCCCTCTCTCTTTGCTTCTTCGTACACCTGGCTAGAGGTTCATCAATCTTGTTTATTCTTTCAAAGAACCAGCTCTTGGTTTTGTTGTTATTTTGTGTTGATTTTTGGTCTCTATGTCATTCATTTCTGCTCTGATCTTTATTGTTTACTTCCTTGTACTCACAGTGGGCATTCTTGTTCTTCTCTTTCTAGTTCTTTGAGTTGTTAAGTTAGGTGATTCATTACCATTTTTCCTGTTTTTGAGGTATGCCTGTAGAGCTATAAACTTCCCTTTCAGCACTGTTTTCATTGTGTTCCATAGCATTTGTGTTCTTGTGTTTTTATTGTCATTAGTCTCCAGAATATTTTTAATTTCTTCTTTGATATCAATTATAACCCAATCATTGTTTAGTAACAGGCTAATCAACTTCCAAGTGTTTGAATTTTTTGGAATGTTTTTATTGTAGTTTATTTCTAATATTACACTATTGTGGTCTGAGAAAATGCTTGATATTATTTCAATCTTTTTTTTCTAAAATTTAAATTTTTAATTTTATAATTTTTTTATTGTGTTACATGTATACATATCTCCCCATTGCCTCACCTCCTTCCCAGGCATACCCCAACACCCCAGTGTCTATGTTCATTGGTTATACTTATATGCATAGATACAAGTCCTTTGATTGACCTCTTATCTACCCCAACTCTCCTTAATCTTCCTGCTATAATATCACAGTCTGTTTGATGCTTTACTGCCTCTCTATTTATACTTTTGTTCATCAGTTTACAATGTTCTTTATTATCCACAAATTAGGGAGAGCATGTGATGCTTCTCCTTCATTGACTGGTTTATTTCACTAAGCATAAGGCTCTCCAGTTCCATCCAGGCTGCTGCAAAGAGTAAGAATTCCTTTTTTTATGGCAGCATAGAATTCCATTGTGTATATGTACCACAGTTTTCTGATCCACTCATCTGCTGACGGGCACCTAGGCTGTTTCCAAATTGTAGCTATTGTAAATTGTGCTTCTATGAACATAGGGGTGCATAAATCCTTTCTGATTGGTGTTTGTAATTTCTTAGGAAAAATTCCTAAGAGTGGGATTGCTGGGTCAAATGTGAGATCTATTTTTAGTTTTTTTAAGAAAACTCCATACTGTTCTCCACAGTGGCTGCACCAGTCTGCATTCCCACCAACAGGGAACAAGGGTTCCTTTTTCTCCACATCCTCGCCAACTCTTGTCATTTGTTGATCTGTTGATGATTGCCATTCTGACAGGTGTAAGATGGAATTCAATTGTCGTTTTGATTTGCATCTCTCAGATAATTAGTGATTTTGAACATGTTTTCATGTGTCTCTTGGCCTTCCTTCTGTCATCTTTCAAAAAGGTTTTATTTAGGTCTGTTGCCCATTTTTTTATTGGATCATATATCTTCCTTTTATTAAGTTGTATAAGTTGGCTGTAGATTTGGAGATTAAACCTTTATCAGTGATAATATTTGCAAATATGTTCTCCCATACAGCGGTCTTTCTTGTTTTGTTGATGGTTTCTTTTGCTGTACAAAAGCTTTTTATTTTGATTTAGTCCCATTTGTTTATTTTTTCTTTAGCTTCCTTTGTCTTTGGAGCAGTATCAGTGAAAAAGTTCTTTGGGCATATGTCTGAGATTGTGCTGCCTGTGGATTCCTCTAATATTTTTATGGTTTCCCATCTAATGTTTAAGTCCTGTATAAATTTTGAGTTTATTTTTGTATTTGGTGAAAGTTGGTGTTCCAGTTTCATTTTTTTGCATGTATCTGTCCAATTTTCACAACACCATTTGTTGAAGAGGCTATCTTGACTCCATTGTATGTTCATGCCTCCTTTGTCAAATATTAGTTGAGTATAGTGGTTTGGGTGGATATCTGGATTCTCTATTCCATTCCATTGGTCTATATGTCTGTTCTTGTGCCAGTACCAGGCTGTTTTAAGAACAGTTGCTTTGTAATATAGCTTGAAATCTGGTATTGAGATCCCATCTACTTTATTCTTCTTTCTCAGAATTGTTGTGGCTATTCGTGGTCTTTTTTTGTTCCAGATGAATCTTTGAATAATTTTTTCTAGGTCTGTGAAGTATGTCATTTATATTTTAATGGGTAGTGTATTGAATCTATAGATTGCTTTGGGTAGTATGAACACTTTAATGATGTTGACTCTACCAATCCATGAGCATGGTATGCTCTTCCATCTTTTAACATCTTCCTCTATCTCTTTTTTCAGTGTCCTTTAGTTTTCTACATATAGGTCTTTTACCTCTTTAGTTAGGTTTATTCCTAGGCATATTAATTTTTTTGGTGTAATGGTAAATGGGATTGCTTTTTGAGTCTCTCTTTCTGTAATTTCACTATTAATGTACAGAAATGCCACAGATTTCTTGGCATTAACTTTGTATCCTGCTACATTGCTGAATTTATTTATTAAGTCAATTAGTTTTGGGATGGAGTCCTTCGGGTATTTTATGTACAGTATCATGTCATCTACAAATAAGGACAGATTTACTTCTTCTTTTCCAATTTGGATGCCTTTTATTTCTTCCTCTTGTCTAATTGCAATGGGTAATACTTCCAGTACTATGTCAAACAGGAGAGGTGAAATTGGGCATCCCTGTCTTGTTCCTGTTCTTACGGGAAATGGTTTTGGCTTTTGCCCATTGAGTATGATGTTAGCTGTGGATTTACCATATATGGCTTTTATGATGTTGAGATATGATCCTTCTATTCCCACTCTGCTGAGAGTTTTTATCAAGAAAGAGTGCTGGATTTTGTCAAATGCTTTTTCTGTGTCAATTGATTTGACTATGTGATTTTTATCTCTTAATTTGTTTATGTGATGTAGCACATTTATTGATTTGCAGATATTGTACCATCCCTGCATTCCTGGGATGAATCCTACTTGGTCATGGTGTATGATTTTTCTGATGTACTGCTGGATCCGATTTGCTAGAATTTTGTTGAGGATTTTGGCATCTATGTACATGAGAGATATTGGCCTATAATTATATTTCCTTGTGTTGTCTTTATCTGGTTTTGTATTAGGGTGATGCTGGTTTCATAGAAGGTGTTTGGAAGGGTTTCTTCTTCTTGAATGTTTTTGAATAGTCTGAGGAGGTTAGGTTTTAATTCTTCCTTGAATATTTGGTAAAACTCTCCTGTGTAGCCATCTGGTCCCAGGCTTTTATTTGCTGGTAACTTTTTGATGATTGCTCAAGTTTCTTCCATAGTTATTGGCCTATTGAGATGTTTATATTCTTCCTGATTGAGTTTGGAAGGTTATATTTTTCTAGAAATATGTCCATTTCTTGCAGGTTGTCCAATTTGTTGGAATAGAGTTGTTCATAGTATTTTTTAACAATCCTTTGTATTTCAGTAGGGTCTGCTGTTATTTTTCTTTCATTTCTGATTTTGTTTATTTGGGTCTTCTTTATTTTTTTAAAATAATATACTTTATTGATTTTTTACAGAGAGGAAGGGAGAGGGATAGAGAGTGAGAAACATCGATGAGAGAGAGACATCGATCAGCTGCTTGCTGCACGCCCCCCACTGGGGATGTTCCAGCAACCAAGGTACGTGCCCTTGACCTGAATTGTACCTGGTATCCTTCAGTGTGCAGGCCGACACTCTATCCCCTGAGCCAAACCGGTGTCAGCTGGGTCTTCTCTCTTTGCTTTTTGGTGAGCCTGGCGAGAGGTCCATCAATCTTCTTTATCTTTTCAAAGAACCATCTCTTGGTCTTGTTGATCTTTTGTATTGTTTCTTTGATCTCTCTGTTGTTTATCTCTGTTCTAATGTTTACTATTTCCTTCCTTCTGTTTACAGTTAGCTTTTCTTGTTGCTCTCTTTCTAGCACTTTGAGTTAGGTAATTTATTACCATTTTTTCTTATTTTTTGCAGTAGGCTTGTAGAGCTATGACCTTCCCTATCAAGACTGGCTCCTCTGTGTCCCATAGATTTTAGATTGTTGTGTTTCCATTGTCATTTGTAGCCATGATATTTTTTCTTTCTTCTTTGATCTCTATGGTTACCCAGTCATTGTTTAAGAGTATGCTATTTAGTCTCCATGTGTTTAATTTCTTTATATTGTTTTTATTGTAGTTGATTTCCAGTTTTATGACATTATGATCAGAGAAAATGCTTGATATGATTTCTATGTTCTTGAATTTGAAGAAACTTTGCCTACGATTCAACATATGTTCTATCTTTGAAAATGGCCCATGTGCAAATGGGAAGCATGTATATTCTGTATCTTTGGGGTGAAATGTTCCAAAGATTTCAATTAATTCCATCTGGTCTAGTGAATCATTTAGGATTGATGTTTCTTTTCTGATTTTTTTTTTTTTTTAGAGAATTTGTCCATGGTGATAATGGACTAGTAAAGCCTCATACTATGATTTTATTGCTGTCACTCTCTCCCTTGATAGCCTTCTGGAGTTTTTTTTTTTATGTATTTAGGTGCTCCTGTATTGGGTGTGTATATGTTTACTAGAGTTATATTTTCTTGTTTGATTGCTCTCTTTAGTATTATGAAGTGGACTTCCTTATCTCCTGTTATGGCCTTCACTTTGAGATCTAATTTGCCAGATAAAAGTATTGCAACCCCAGCTTTTTTTTCATTCCCATTTGCCTGAAAAACCATCTTCCATTTCTTCACCCTTAGTCTGTGTGTGTCTTTTTTTCTGAGGTGGGTTTCTTGTAGACAGAAAATATATGGGTCATGTTTTCTTATATAATCTGTTACTCTATATCTTTTGATTGGAGCATTTAATCCATTTAGATTTAACATTATTATTGGTATTTACTCATTTGTTGCCATTTTTATTCTTTACCTCTGTGTTCCTTCTTTGCTTTCAACTTTTTTTTTATTTTTTTATTTTTTTACAGCAGACTCTTTCACATTTCTTGCATTGTTGGTGTGGTGGTAATAAATTTCCTTATTCCATTTTTGTCTGTGAAGCTACTGATTTCACCTTCAATTTTGATTGAAAGCCTTTCTGGGTACAGTATTCTTGGATTCAGATCCTTAAGTTGCATGACTTTCTATATTTCATTCCATTCCCTTCTGGTCTGATGGGTTTCTGGTGAGAAATCAGCCACTTGTTTGATGGTGTTTCCTTTGTAGGTAACTTTGTGTCTATCTCTGGCCACTTTTAAGATTCTTACTTTGTCATTGGTGTTTGCCAATTTAATAAATTGTGCCTTGGTGTCGATCTTTTGTGGTTCATTTTGCTTGGGTCTCTTTGAGCTTCTTGGATTTGTGTGGGGTTTTTTCTTCCCTTATCAGGGAAGTTTTCTGTCATTATTTCTTCAAACAAGTTTTATATTCCTTGTTCAGTTTCCTCCTCTTCTGGAACACTATTATGCAGTGTTGTTTTGTTTCATATTATTCCAAATTTCCCTTAGGCTCTCCTCCTGCTTTTTAATCGTTTTTTTCTAGAAGCTTCTCTACTCGAGTGTTTTTTCCTACCTTATCTTGTAGCTCACTTATGCAGTGCTCTGCTTCTTACAGTCTATTTTTGATGCTTTCTATTGAGTTCTTTACAGCAGCTATGTCATTTTTCATTTCTTCTTGGTTCTTCTTCATTTTCCCTTGGTTCTTCCTCATATTGTCGAATTTATCTTCCATTCATTTCAGCCACCTTATAACCATTTCTCTGAATTCTTTCTCTGGCATGTTGCTTACCTCCATTTTGTTTACTTCCTTTTCTGGTGATACCTTCTTTTCTTTCATATGGGGGCTGTTTCTTTGTCTTCCCATGATCTCTCTTCTTTAAGTGTCTGGTGATGTAATTCTCTTTCTCCAGTATTGATTTACAGGCACAAAATACAACATAACCAGGTTCAATGCACAAGGCACTGAACAGAAATGTATTCATGATGTTAATAACCACAAATTAGGTGAGCACCAGAGAGAGACAAATTAGGGGAAAATAGATAAAGAGGGAGAGACAAAAAGGACATAAGAAAAGAAATGTGCCAATATGAAATTGGGAGAAGGGAGGATAAAGGGGAGAAAAGAAGAAGAAGAAGAAGAAGAAGAAGAAGAAGAAGAAGAAGAAGAAGAAGAAATTAATAGAGAAATGAAAAAGAATAAGAAAGAAAAGGGAAAATATTTATATATATGAGGAGAAAACTCCAATAGAACAGCCACTAATCCCAACAAATGCTGGTAACAAGTACCTGGAGATTAATACAAACTACAAATAACAACTAACATCAAAGGAGGTGAGAGAAAACAGAGATAAAAAACAAACAAAAACAAAGTAAATAAAAAGCAAAATAAAAGGAGTAGAATAAGCAAAATAATCTCACAAAAAGAATAAAAAATTGATATAATTGATGTTTAAGGAAACAAAAACAAAAGGACTTGGAGAAAAACATTTTTTGGATGGTGAAGACAGAGAAGAGAGAGGTGTGTATAGAATTGGTGTAAGGGATTGGAAATTAGATATATTAGTGCAGGGAAATATTAACTGGGTAAAAAAAAAAGAATAGGGAAAGTATAAAGTACAAAAGAGTAAGAGAAACAGGACAATAAAATGGGAAAAGTTAGGAAGAGAGTTATGGCATAAAGGTAGAGTTGAGATAGAGTAAAATGATGCTAAAGGAAACATAAAAATAGAATGTAGAACTCTAATCCCAAAGTAAAATAAAGAAAAAATAAAATGACACTTCTTTTTTTTTCCAAAAAGGTAAAATAGTAGTAGTAATAATACTGTTTGAAAATAAAAAATATAATAATTAAAGAGGTAAAATCAGTTGAGGAAAATAGATAAAAATAGTTTTTTAATTAAAAGATGGAAAAATAAAAAAATTAACAATAAAAAATAAAAAGTAAAAGAATAGAATGTTCAATAGTAAAGGTCATTCATTTCCTCTATTGATCTGTTTGGCATTCCTGTTTCTCAGTCGGGACGGTATTGCAGTTCCTGGCATTCCACTGCTGTTCAGTGTTGTAAGCCAGTCCTTGTTTTTAAGCAGGTGGTTAGACTTATTCTTTTTATTCTTTTGTGATTATGCAAGAGTTAATTTGTTTGTTTCTGAATTGACCTCTGAGACTATAGGTCCTCTCTAGCCTGTGCTTAAATCTTGCTTTCCATGTGGCAATCAATACCAATTTCTTGGAGTAGATTGCCCCAGAGCTGGTTTTCTGATGTTTTTTCCACACTCCGATCCCCAGGTTCCAGAAAAACAACTTTCTCTTTCAGTCTCTAAGGATGTCCCCAATGGGGTGATCTTATGTATTGGGTTTAGCAATTAGAAGCAAGGATCTGAAGAGGAAAGAGCACAAGTCTCTGCATTCCACCTTCCTCGCTCCTGTTCAAGCATCTGGCACACTTTAATAACTTCTGGGCTGTCCATCTGCATCAGATCAGAATGGGTTGCTTTCTAGAAATCCCCTCTGATAAAAGCTCTGAGGGTCCCCTTCCATATTTAGGGATCATGCTCTGCCCAACATCCATGGATTTCTCTAGGTGCAACTTTGCCCTAGTCCAGTTCCCACTATGTGTGTGTCTCTCTGTTCTGCAGGACCAGAGTCCTCACCATATCCCAGGTGAAATCCAAATTCTCTATGTGGTGTGTAGAGCTCCTCTGAATCCAAGTGTTTGTGCAGATTGGGGAGTGGTGTTCTGGGTCCTGCAGCTGTTCAGTGGGTGCCACAGCTGTAGCTTTTCAGGCTTCTGTAAACATCCACTTTCCCCTTCAAGATGGCGTGGTCTCTGCATTTGTGCTGGTGGCTCCAAGAGAAAAAACCCCATGGCCATGAAGCAGTCTGATCAGGGGAGTCCCGTCTAAGAGTCCCCCACCTTCTACTGGAGAATAACTGTCTCTTAACTTACCAACAAACACTCCCAGTGCGACCCTCAGCTGTCTTCTTTGTCTACTCAGCGACAAGGCTCCAGACATGTCCGTCTATTCTGCCGCCATTTTCCCCCCTAAATAAATATTTAATTGTAATAAAAATATTGTAATATAAAATGTATTATTTTGACCATTTTTATATGTAGAATTCAGTATTGTTAATTTTGTTCTTAATGTTGTGAAATCAATCTCCAGAACTCTTTTCAACTTGAAAATATATACCATTCTGTATTTCGTCCTCCCTAATTTCTCTCTATGAATTTGACTATTCTAGGTACCACATGTAAGTGGAATCATGCAATATTTACTCTTCTATTAATGACTTATTTTACTTAGTATAATGTCATTAATGTTCATCCATGTTGTAGCATGTGTCAAGATTTTATTCCTTTTTAAGACTGAATAATAGTCCCTTGTATGTATATACCACATGTTCCTTATTCATTCATCCATTGATGAATACTTAAGTTGCCTCCACTTTTTGGCTATTCTATATAATGAAAAGCTAATATGCAAATAGACCGAACAGCAGAACAACTGAACAACCAGTTGCTATAACATGTGCTGACCACCAGGGGTGCATGCAGAAGATGGTGGGCATCAGTCATGGTGGGATGGTGGAGCAGGTGAGTGGGGTGCCAGACCAAGGCAAGGGTCTGGTTGCTACCACTGAGGCGAGCCTATGGTAGTTACTAAAAAATTATTTGCTCCCACACAGCTAGCATAGTCAAATTGATGAGAATATTACAGATATCCTCCTCTCCCCCACCCCCATTGCTCTCCTGTACATGGATCCTGCCCTGCCCCAAGCTTTCATCACCCTATTGTCTGTGTCCAATGGTAATGCATATATGCACATAAATTGTGTAATCTCTTCTCACCACCCACCCACCCTCTTCCCTTTGAAGTTTGACAATCTGTCCCATATTTCCATGCCTCTTTCTATTTTATTCACCAGATTATATTTTTCATTAGATTTCTTGTCCATTTATTCTGATTTATAGTTTCAATAGTTGATAGATATACATTATTAGCATTTTATTGTTCATACTTTTGATCTTTCTTCTTCTTCTTCTTCTTAAAAAAGATCCTTTGATATTTCTTGTAATACTGCTTTGGTCATGATGAACTCCTTAACTTTTTTCATGTCTGTGAAGCTCTTTATATGACCTTTAATTCTAATTGATAGCTTTGCTGGGTTGAATAATCTTGGTTGTAGGTTCTTGCTATTCATAACGTTTAAATATTTCTTGCTACTACCTTCTGGCCTGCAAAGTTTCTTTTGAGAAATCAACACAGTCATATGGGTGCTTCCTTATATGTATGTAAATGCTTTTCTCTTATTGATTTAAAAGATTCTCTTTTTGTCTTTAACCTTTGTCATTTTATTTATGATGTATCTTGGTGGGGGCCTCCTTGGTTCCTCTTGTTTGTGATCTCTGAGCTTCCTGAACTTGTAAGTATATTTCTTTCACCAGGTAAGGGAAGTTTTCTGTCATTATTTCTTCAAATAGATTTTCAATATCTTGCTCTCCTTCTCTTCTCCTTCTGGTACTCAAAAAATGTAAACGTTGGAATGCTTGAAGTCATCCTAGAGGTTCTTTATACTATCTTCATATTTTTGGATTCCTTTTTCTTTTTCTGAGATACTGGTTAATAAAACAATTATCATTTAACATATCAAATTCATCAATGATCTGGTTCCTTCATCTCTATCAAGCCTTATTTTTTGTTTTGTACCTCACCTCTGTGATTTTTTACTGTGACCGATCTTTCCTTCCTACTCCTTAAAATCAGACTAATATTTTACTCATCCTACAAGGCTTAGTTTAGGTGTTATTTCCTTCAGGGAAATATTTCTGATCTTTTGAATCTAAGATAATGCACTATTATGTGCTCCCATAACACACAGTCTCTCTTATCACATCCCAACACCTAGCACAGTGCCTGACATTTTGTAAACATTCAGAAATATTTTGAACAACAAATTAGATGAATAAATTTATACATGGATGATTTTTAGTGGTTTTGGCAAGCAGTTGCTTGAACATGGTTTATATGGAAGACAGCTTGTTAGGGAAGAGATCAGTGGAGGTTGATAGTAACCATCCTAATGGGTGTGAGATTCCTCATTGTAGTAGAGATTGGATGTAATAAAGTATACCCTTAGGAAATATGTGCTTTAACTACAGATACACTTATATTTGATTTTTGTTAATAAATACATATAGTATATAAATGTTTTTTTCTCTTTCTTATGATTTTCTTAACATTTTCTTTTCTCTAGCTTACTTTATTGTAAGAATAAAGTATGTAATACATGTGACATATAAAACATGTATTAAGCAACTGTTTAGATCATCAGTAAGGCTTCCAGTCAACAATAGGCTATCAGTAGTTAAGCTTTTGAGGAGTCAAAAGTTATATTTGGATTTTTGACTTTGTGGGTTTTTGGCTTCGCTAATCTCTGAGTTGTTCAAGGGTCAATGGTATTTTTTACTGTGAGGTGTGTCAAAAGTTATTTAATGTTGGGTAAAACATGGTGAATCTGTAGACTTCTTGATAGCTTTCAGTTGGTCACTGTACTTTATGAGCACTAGCTACAGGACATAATTTGTTAAATTTTAAAAGTAATCTATTCCATTTTGTTACATTAGCTATGACTGTTTATCTTCATTACACGTAATTAGGGTTGGAATGCTGGTCCCAGGTTTGGTGGCTTCTATTTTACCATGATGTTAATATCCAAACCACCCCCTCAAAACAAACAAACAAAAACTTCCAATAGTCCATAGCTTCCAGTGCTTTCTTGATTTGTTATTGAGGGACTTTAATGTGTTCCAACACTTCCTGAAAAGGCAGTAAGTGGAATGAAAACTTCATGTCACATTGTGTCTTTGTACATGTTCAAGCATGAGTTACTCCTCTCAGTTCATAGTGATAATTAGAAGATTCTCTTTTAGAAAGCACAGAACATGCATCTGCTTTTTAATGCACAGAATCATATTTTAGACTTTCAAATATTTCAAATCTGGCTTCATGACCATATTATTGTCAATGACTCCATGATTTTCTTAAAGGATTTCTAAAACAAAACCAAGATGATCATTTTACTTTTGGCTATTAAATGCACTTTATCTATCCCAGTCTGTTGCTGTGGAGATACAGACAACACAGGAGCCTTGGCAGTATGACAAGCAATTAAGATACCAAGATGTTTGCCATGTATGAGTATTTTCTCACAGCAAGACCTCAAAGCTTAGCCTGCCACTGACATTGTTAGTCACTGAATCAATTACACAAGATGCGTTTGACAGGTGTAATTATATATTTCTATGGTGATTATGTATTGCCTGCCATAGAAACCAACGAGCCTGTTACTTTGCACTCATTTAAGCAGTCACTTGTATAGCAAAGTACTTAGAGTTGTAGAACCTCTTTGGAGAGAAGGAAATCCAAAACGAAGTCAAAATGTATTGCCATTTCTAACTAATGTCATTGGATTAGGAACATTGGTATTGTCCTTGGAATGATGTCCAGCTTCCAGGTGTTAGATTACTCCCTCGTATGTTCTAGAAACTATCTATGTGTGATTATATGAGATTGGAGTGAAGACAATAATTGATAGTAAAAGTACCAGGTATCTTACTAAAATAAGACCCAGGTTAGTAATCTATTTAGAAATCTAGTGCAATCTTATTTTTTAATTCAAATCATTTTTGCGTGTATAAACAATTTATGTCTGTTTTCATCAATTCAGATTCTATGGGAAGAAAAACCCAGACAGCATAGTTGAAGACATTACTTGTTTTCTACATGCAATGTCCCTGTTAATTTAGTTTAAATTTGCTTTGGGAGATTATTCCTTTTATATTCCCATTTTCCCTTAAGTGAGCTTTTTTTTGAAAAGGTGGAATTAAACCAAATCAGCCTTAAAGTATTTCATAGAAAACAAGGGGTTGATTTAAGAAATGTAATTGTCTTTTTAATCTCCCTCCAGTTTCACTAAGGTATCCCTCAAAGGCAGGATATTTTAGTCATTAATGAAATCTTAATTAGCATATGTCTAGATCAGTGTTCAGTCCTGATCTGGGTCAAAGGCACCTATGATGCATCTGCATTACCAGAGGATTAAGTTGAGTTCTGCAAATTAGGTCTGTGCTCCATGTATAAGCATATTGGAAAATATCCAGCAGAGATCAGCAAATGTATAGATTGTACTCATGTTGTCATGTCTGTTCTCAACCTAATTTTACAATGTAACTGTCCTCCAACATTCTCAGAACATGAAATAAATGTAAAATAAATAATCAAACAAAAACTTGGAAACAGAAAAAACCTGATTAGCCAAAACATTCCTTTTATTATGCCAAGCTTTGTAGTTTTTAACAATATACTAGCATGCTTAATTAATAAAGTTATATACAGTATTAAAAAGGATTGTATTGCCCAGCTGGTGTGGCACAGTGGTTGAGCATTGACCCATAAACCAGGAGATCAAGGTTTGATTTCTGTTCAGGGCACATGCCTAGGTTGTGGGCTCAATTCCCAGTGGGTGGCATGCAGGAGACAGCAGATTGATGATTCTCTCTCATTGATGTTTCTATCTCTCTCCCTCTCCCTTCCTCTCTTTAAAATCAATAAAATCATGTGTATTTTAAAAGTATTGTTTTTATTGAGTAAATACTGTTTGTCTAGCACTATCATGGGTACTGAAGGAGAGTCTAATGACCTTTACTTAAGATATATACCTTGAGGAAACTGAGTTTAGATACAAAAAGGAGACATGTAAAACTGCTCAACTACCTGCTTGCTAAACCGAGGAGTGCAAATTAGAACTGATAATGTCCTTTATAGAAGGAGGAGATTAATGTAGCCATAACAGTCAGAAAACATCAGTTAGAGTAAATGAGCAGGAACAAGAGGCTGTGGATATTGATGGGCAAAGGAAAAATGAAGGCATTTCTTTTGACAGGAACAGCATGATGCACGGATTAAAGTCAGCAGTAAAAGTATTGAGTTTAGGGAGCAGTGAAGAAACCTTCCTGGTTGGTGGGAGGGTTTGTGTTTGTGAGTGTTGAGGGATGAGTTGAGGTTGCAGAGAGAGGGCGGATGGAGCTTGCACCCACTGGGGTCTGAACTTTATTGTGTAGGCAATTGTGAGCCACTGAAAGTATTTGCAAAGAGTGATACAAACAAAATGAGTGTTTTCAGATTGCTTGGGTGGGTGTACAACATTTGTTCTCTAAGTGTTGTCCTTGGACTGGAGGTGTCCAGAACACCCAGAAACTTGTTAGAAATACTAAATCTTTTTTTTTAAATAAAATTTTATTGTTCATATTACTGCAGATGTTCCTCTTTTTTCCCCCCATAGCTCCCCTCCACCTGATTCTTCCCCTCCACACCCCATGCCCTTACCCCCCCCACCACTATCCTCATCCATAGGTGTAAGATTTTTCTCCAGTCTCTTTCCGCACCCCTCATGTCACCTTCCCCCTGAGAATTGTCAGTCCACTCCTTTCTATGCCCCTGATTCTATTATATTTACCAGTTTATTCTATTCATCAGATTTTTTATTCACTTGTTGATAGATATGTATTTATTGTCACTTTGTTGTTCATAATTTTTATCTTTACCCTTTTCTTCTTCTTCCTCTTCTTAAAGAATATTCTTTAGCATTTCATATAATCCTGGTTTGGGGGTAATGAACTCCTTTAGTTTTTCTTGTCTGTGAAACTCTTTATCTGATCTTCAATTCTAAATGTAGATAGCTTTGCTGGGTAGAGTAATCTTTATGGTAAGTTCTTGATGTTTATCACTTTGAATATTTCTTGCCACTCCCTTCTGGCCTGTATTGTTTCTTTTGAGAAATCAGCTAACAGTCACATGGGTACTCCCTTGTACATAACTAACTGTTTTTTTTTTTCTTGCTGCTTTTAAGATTCTTTCTTTGTCTTTTGTCCTTGGTATTATAATTATGATGTGCCTTGGTGTGATCTTCTTTGGATTCCTTTTGTTTGAGGTTCTCTATGCTTCCTGGACTTGTAAGTCTATTTCTTTCACCAGGTAGGGAGAGTTTTCTGTCATTATTCCTTCTAATAGGTTTTCAATATTTTGCTCTCTCTCTTCTTTTGGCACCTCCATAATTCAGATGTTAGTATGTTTGAAGTTGTCCCAGAGGATCCTTACACTATCTATATTTTTTTAAATTCTTTTTTCTTTTTGTTTTTCTGGTTGGGTGTTTTTTGTTTCCTCATATTTCAAATCTTTGTTTTGATTATTGGGGTCCTCTACAGTTAGATTTCTGTATATTCTTTATTTCAGATAGTGTACGCTTAATTTCTGACTGTTCCTTTTCCATTTATTTTTTTTTTGCATTCTCATTCAGATCCTTGAAGGTCTCACTAAGTTCCTCAGAGGTCTCACTATGTTTTTTGGCAGCTTCTAGAAGATTCTTAAGTAACCTTATAACTATGGTTTTGAACTCTATATCCAATAGTTTGTTTTCCTCCATTTCTTTAGTTCGTGACATGTTTCTTTGTCTCTGTATTTTGGCTGCTTCCCTGTGTTGATGAAGTGGCTTTGTGTGGTAGGTGACCTATAGTGCCCAGTGGCTCAGCCTCCCCAATTACCTGAGGTAGAAACTCTTGGTGTACATCTTTGTGGGCTGTGTGCACAATCTTGTTGTAGTTAAGCCTTGATTGCTGTTGGTACACTGAGAGGAATTGACCTCCAAGCCAATTGACTGTGAGGATCAGCTTTGTCTATAATGGAAGAACTTCTGTGCTGGAGACATCTTTATGAGGCAGGACTTGCTTCAAGGGGGATTTGGTGCTCACTGAGTCTGCTTCTTGAGTGTGTCACTCATGTATATGAGGGATTGAAATCTGGTGTTGTCTCACACTGACCACTAGGTACACTGGCTCCTGGATTTCCAATAGGGTGCAAGTAAACTACTGTCTGAGGCCACTCAACAGGAGCTACAGCAAGATCTGCAGATGTATCCTCTTTGTTTGGGGTTTGGAAGTTTTGGAGCTCTCTGACCCAGCTTCAATTTGTTAGCTTAAGCTGCTAGAGGGCAGGCCATTCATATGCAAAGCCGCTGCTCACAGATTGGGTGGGTTTGTAAATTGGGTGGGGCAGGGTCTCAGGGAATCACCAGGGCATGGCAAACAGTGATGGCTGCCAGTCAGCTGTCTCTGGGTCTCCATGTTACCATATCTCCTTGTTTCTGTGTCTCCATGGCCCAAGACCCAGAGCAATAAACAATGATTCCTGCAAGAAAGCCATCGTCACTTTCTGACCTGATGCCAGATAGTCCAGTTTCTCCTCATAGGACTCTGGGTCCCCAGAGCCTCACCAGAAACTGGAGTTCAGAGTAGTCGGGAGCTTGTATCTCCCTTACAATTGAAAAAAACAGCACACCTAGTCACCAGCCCAATTTGCATGCCTCCATACCTCGGGTTTTCCAGGCCTCTGCACCTCCTATACAGTTTCAATGAGCTTTTTTCCCCACTTCTGGTCGTAGAACTTCTACCCAGCCAGCTTTCCCGTGGTTCTGGGTGATAGTCATTTTGCCTTTTACTTGTAGTTTTGGTGTGGTTGTGAGAGGCAGCACATACAGGAGTATACCTTATGCCGCCATCTTGGTTTCTCAGAAATACTAATTCTTTTATTTTTTAAATTAAATCTTTATTATTCAGATTATTACATTTGTTTCTCTTTTCTTCCCTCCATAGTTCCCCTCCACCCGGCTCCCACCCTCCCCTCTAACCTTCCCTCCCTCCCATTGACCTCATCCATAGGTGTATGATTTTTGTCCAGTCTCTCTCTGTATAGCCCTCACCCCTTTCCCCCTGAGAATTATCAGTCCACTCCCTTTCTGTGCTCCTGATTCTATTACATTCACCAGTTTATTCTGTTGATCAAAATTTTAATTCACTTAATTTTTAGATTCACTTGTTGATAGATATGTATTGGTTGTTCATAATTTTTTGGCTTTTACCTTTTTCTTCTTCCTCTTCTGAAAGAGTACCTTTCAGCATTTCATATAATACTGGTTTGGAGTTAATGAACTCCTTTAGCTTTTTCTTATCTGTGAAGCTCTTTATCTGCCCTTCAATTCTGAATGATAGCTTTGCTGGATAGATTATTCTTGGTTGTAGGTTCCTGCTATTCATCATGTTGAATATTTCTTGCCACTCCAGTCTGGCCTGCATCGTTTCTGTTGAGAAATTAGTTGACAGTCATATGGGTGCTCCCTTGTGGGTAATGAACTGTTTTTCTCTTGCTGCTTTTAATATTCTCTCTTTGTCTTTTGCTCTTGGTATTTTCATTATGATGTGTCTTGGTGTAGTCCTCTTTGGATTCCTTTTATATGGGGTTCTGTGTGCTTCCTGGACTTGTAAGTCTATTTCTTTTACCAGATGTGGGAAGTTTTCAATCATTATTTCTTTAAATAGGTTTTCAGTATTTTGTTCTCTCTCTTCCTCTGGCACCCCCACAATTCTGATGTTGGTATGCTTGAAACTATCCCAGAGGCTCCTTACATTATCTTCACAATTTTGGATTCTTTTTTATTCTTGCTTTTCCAGTTGAGTGTTTTCTGCTTCTTTATATTTCAAATTTTTGACATGATCCTTGCCTTCCTCTAGTCTGCTGTTAGGTCTCTGTATAATATATTTTTTTTTATTTCAGTCAGTGTGTGTTTAATTTCTAGTTGGTCCTTTTCCATCTCTAGTTGGATCTTTTCCATCTCCTCTTGGGACTCAATAACTTTATCCAACTTTTCTAGGATATTCTTGAAAGACCTTATAAGCATGGTTTTGAACTCTATATCCAGTCGTTTATTTTCCTCCATTTCTTTTGTCTGTGATCCCTTTCCTTGTCTTGGCATTTTCACTATGCCAGGATAACTTCTGTGTTGGATTCAGCCTTATGATACCAGAGTTTCAAAACTGCAAAAGCCTCTCTGTTGAGCTTGGGATGGGTGGAATCTCAGGGCTTAAAGGACCGCCTTGCCTTCCAGTCAGCCCCGCCTCCATGGCCCCTGAGTCTCACATGACTGGGTAATCACTGGAGTGGTCCCTGTGCGTGCATGCCCTCTCTCACAGTGCCTCTAGACTGCTGCCCCTCAGGCTCCCCTACACTCTGGGACCATATGAGTCTGGGTCCCTAGGGTTTCGCTCAAAACCGGGGTTTAATGGAGTTAGAAATGGCACAGTTGGGAGGGTCTGTCTCCCGCCCACTCGTGAAAGCCAGCAGCACAATCAGCAGTCGGTCCTCTGCGCACAGTGCCATGCACATCACCAGACTTCTGATCTTTTGCGCCTCCCCTAAATTTCTGTGCACTTCTCCCTTTTCATAGTCCAAACTCCCCCCATATAAGTTTTGGCTGGATCTGGGGTTTAGTGTTGTAGGATAAGGGGTTCAATGCTATAGAGAGTCTCCGTCTCCCTCCTGCCAGAGAAAGCCAGCTAGGTACTCCGGCACCTGCTCTCTCAGCGCGCACCTCTCCGTACCTCAGCTTTTTGCAGCTCCTCTGAGTCTCTGTGAGTCCCTCTTTTCCTTCTAATTGTAGAATTTCCACTCAGCCAGCTTTCCTGTGGTTCTGGATGATGCCCGTTCTGTCTTTTAGTTGTAGTTTTGAAATTGTTGTGCGAGGCAGCAGTGTAGGTGTTTACCTATGCCACCATCTTGGAGTCCAGAAATACTAAGTCTTGAAATCTGTCCCAGACCAACTCAATCAGAAATTCTGAGTGGGTAAGGGCAAAAGTCTGTGGTTTAACAAATTCTACATCTGATTCTGAGGGGTTCTCAAGTTTGAGAACCACTGTATTAAGGGATATCAAGTAGATGACTCTTGCATAATTGAGTTCCTGAACAATAAGGACTTATTTTAGGATCTGAATCTCACTAGTTGAACAGGCCACTCATCTGAGACCTAAAAGGGTAAAGGTTTTGTAATCTACAGTTTTCTCATCTGTGAAGTAATTATCTGATTGATGGACATAGGCAATGATGCATACAAAATAAATTTTAAATATATATTATCAGTGGCTGTGGTGGGGGGCTTGGCCAGCAAGTGGACAGTGCCAGGCCAAGGCATTTGTGAGTGGGACCCCTAATCACCCCACCAGTTGCCTCACAGATGGCAACAAGCAGTGGCAATGGAGGATGGGGTGAACCTACGGCACCAGGTCAAAGTGGGGTGCCCAGCGGGGCTGTGAGGCTGTGAGGCTGGGGGCAGAAGATAGAGCCTAATCTCCATAGGTAACTCTGAGGGACCCCACCCATGCACGAATTTTGTGACCGGGCATCTAGTATATGATAAAGTAGGGAAGCCAGTGAATACAATGATTTGATTACTGAACATTTTAGAGATGTTTTGAGTCTCTGTGCCTAGCTCACCAAGTAGCCATTTATCTTGCTCCAATGTTTTCTCTCTCATCTACATCATTGTAATATCCTCTAAGTTTTTTTTGACAGAGGCTAGTCATGACTAATCTATATAACACTACTGGAAATTCTTGTCTCTCTGATAGTTTACTGTTAATTTCTCCAATACTATTTTTTACGGTTGCCATGTGTTTTGGATTATAGTTAAGTCATGTTTATTGCATTTGGGAGTTTGAGATGGTACCAAATCAGATTGTCAGTCCAGTCAATGGAAGGCTGGACATGAGGATTTAGAAAGGAACCTCAGAAACTGGAAGTTTAACACTGGGAAATCAAAGCAGTTAAGCTGGTGATTTTGTGTAGTCTTTCAACCAGTTATTTTGTCAAAATGAAGGCAAATGAGTATCTTGGCACTTAAAGAGTAGTATATCAAACTTTGCGTGTCAAAAGCCCAGAGTTCGAATCTCAACCTTGCCACTTATTGAGATATTTGACCTTAGGCAACTTACTTAGTTTCCATGGACTTCAGCTTTTTTCATTTGTAAAGTTGAGTTTGGTGGTTTTTCCAAAAGTAGTTGTGTACTTTTGCAAAATCTAGAATGCCATACTATATTACCTGCTAATATAATTGTTCACTAAAGTTTCAATGATGTGATGTTTAATTAAGCAGAGGCTATCAGAATAGCAGAGCAAATCCATGTCTGCCCATAGATTGTAAGCCACCTAGATAGTTACAGTTGGTATCGTTTGCTCTGATCCATGGAGTCGTGTCCCTTTATGGTTGAGTAAAATGTGAGTGTAGTTTCACCTTTATAATTAATTGTTCTGGAAGTCCTAGAGTTCATTATTTTCCCTAATTTGACTGGAACGCCAAAATATTTGACATTCTAG
>PVJN01022326.1:0-33416 GCA_004026805.1 Lasiurus borealis | reverse complement strand
GCTCCAGAAAGGGAGATAGCATCAGAGATGGGAACCAGGTGTGATAAGCAGAGAGAAGATTAGCAAGTCCCTTTAATAAAAGTCTTCTCTGTGTCCCATTGTTAAACAAGGTCAAACATTTATTTACCAAACATTTGCTTTTCCATCTCCATGTGAATTACCTTCCAGTTCCCAACCACAATCCCCTTTCTCCTTAGCTCAAAATCTCATATGAGCCTTAAATGCCTAATCTGTCCTGTATCTCATATTATTTTTCTCTCTTTTTCTTTTATTAGAGAGAGAGGGGGGGGGACATTGATCAGTTGTTCCACTTGGTTATGCATTCATTAGTTGATTTTTTTTAATTTAATAAATCTTTATTGTTGAGATTATTACATTTGTTTCTCTTTTTACCCCCATAGCTCCCCTCCACCCGCCTCCAGACCTCTGCTTTTCCAGTTCCCTTGCACTCTGGGCCCCATATGAGTCTGGGTCCCCAGGGTCTCGCCTGAAACTGGGGTTCAGTGCAGTTAGAAGTGGCACAGTTGGGAGGCTCTGTCTCCCGCCCACCAGAGAGAGTCTGTTCTCTCTGCGCGCATTGTTTTGTGCGCCCCAGACTTCTGCCCTTCCTCGGATCCCCTAAATTTCCATGCACTCTTCCCTTTTCACAGTCCAGACTCCCCCCCGTATGAGTCTTGCCCAGAGCTGGGATTCAACGCCGTAGGGTAAGGGATTCTGTGCAGTTGGGAGTTTCCCACTCCCTCCCGCCAGAGAAAGCCAGCCAGGTTCTCTGCCACCCGCTCTCTCCACGCGTGTGTCTCTGTACCTCAGTTTTTTTGCAGCTTCTCTGAGTCTCTGTGAGCCCCTCTCTTTCCTTCTAGTTGTAGAATTTTCACTCAGCCAACTTTCCTGTGGTTCTGGATGATGTCCGTTCTGTCTTTTAGTTGTAGTTTTGAAATTGTTGTGTGAGGCAGCAGTGTAGGTGATTGCCTATGCCGCCATCTTGGTTTCTCCCTCATTAGTTAATTCTTGTGTGTGCCCTGACCAGGGATTGAACTTGCAGTTTTGGTGTGCTGGTATGACACTCTAACCAACTGAGCTATCCAGCCAGTGCCAGTGTCATATTCTTATGGAATCCTGGAATATACATACATAATAAATTTGGACATTTTCTTCTGTTAATCTATCTTATGTTAATTTGATTATTAGTCCAGCCAGAGAATTTAAAAAGATAGAAAGAAAAATAATTTTCCTCTCCCACATCAGAATACCAATTACTCCCTGATTTGACATTGAGATCTTGATACCAGGAACAGTGCAGGGAAGCAGTTACACAAGAGGACATTGACTTTGCTTGATGTGTTCATTCTGAGCGGATGGAAGAAATAAATCATCGAGGCACGTAGAGGCAAGTTGTAAAAAGAGAACAAGTTTGCACAACAAACCAGATAGTAACTATGCGTCAAGCAGGAGTAACTATGCAACAGTGACTGAGGCCACTGGTCTGGTCTCTTTTTCAGAGCACATAGATGAGAGGAAGATCTGCAACGCTGTTTCTCCAGACAAGGATGTTGATGGCTTCCATGTAATTAATGTGGGGCGACTGTGTTTGGACCAGTATTCCATGTTACCGGCTACGCCCTGGGGTGTGTGGGAAATAATTAAGCGAACTGGTATGTCTATCCCACAATTCTATGGCTGTTAATATTATGAAAGTAGTACTTGCAAATAGTAAAAGAGTGAAAACTCCCATCGATGACCTCTAGTCTTACTCCCCAGAGCCTTTTTAGCAGTTGCCTGTGACTTTATTTTTATAATTTAATCTTATTGGTGACAATATTAAGAGATGTCTCCCATTTTCTCCCTTACTGACCCCCTCTACCCAACACCCACCCCACCCAGGCCTTCCCCATGCTATTGTCTGTGCCTGCGACTGTTTTGTTCTCTGTGGACAGAAGCCTCAGAGAAGGAAACTTTGGTAGTGGTAATAGTGCACATTTATGTAACATTTTGTAGTTTACAAAATGTTTTCTTTAAGCCTTGAAGTGATAGGACCAATTGACTGAGGCAATCAGCTTGGCGACTTCATTCATTATTATAATTAGATTTATGTCCTAGGCCATCTGCCTTTTCCTTTGGTGCCCTAAGACAGCCTAGCATTACTTTTAAATATATATTATTTTTAAAAATAATCCTTTATTGTTGAGAGTACTACATATGTTCCACTTTTCCCCTCATTGATCCTGTATATGCTTTTAAATAGGCATTCCCACCCTAGGGAAGAATGTGGTTGTAGCTGGAAGATCCAAAAATGTTGGAATGCCTATTGCAATGTTGCTACACACAGATGGGGCGCATGAACGTCCTGGAGGTAAGCGAATCGCTTTCAGAAGAGTGTCTTCTCCCTTATGGGAGATCTTCACAGGCTGTCCTGTGGACCAAGTATCCACTTTGTTAAACATCCGAGCAACAATGTATTTGCGTTTGTTGTAATTTTGTTAACAGATATCCTATATAAAAAAAACCTAATATGCAAATAGACTAAAAGGTGGAACAATTGATGGAATGACCGGTCCTTGTGATGCGCACTGACCACCAAGGGATATGCTTCATGCAAGAGCTGCCCCTGGTGGTAAGTGTGCTCCCACAGGAGGAGTGCCCCTCAGCCAAAAGCCAGGCTCATGGCTGGTGAGCACAGCAGTGGTGGTGGGAGCCTCTCTTTCCTCTGCTGCAGGAGGGTGGTAAGCAGCAAAGGGTCCCAGACTGCAAGAGCCCCAGACTGTTAGAAGGATGCCTGACTTCCCCTACGGATCAGGCCTAACCTGGCAGATGGACATCCCCAAGTGGTCCCAGACTGTGAGAGGGTGCAGGCCAGGCTGAGGGACCTGCCCCCCTTTCCTCCACCTCCATGCACAAATTTCGTGCACTGGGCCTCTAGTTTGGAGTATAATCTTTCTAGGAGAAGTTGTACTCAGTGGCACCTGAAAGTTTATTTATATTCATTTATTATGGAACTAGTTAAAAAATGGATAAGCCTAAAAATTTAAGTTTTTAAAATATAAGCATGGTTCCATGTAGGCAATTAGAAATTTTCAGTTATGGATTTGATAGTTGGAGTTAAGAGGCAATTCTTTTTCAAAGTTAGTATCTTGTTCTGTGTCATTTGGTAGAGAAAAATCTTCAACCACTGTAAAAGATTGATATAATATGATTCTAATGTGTAATTATGTCAAATTCTGTTAATTTGTTTGAGAAAAGGCCTCAAATCAGAGTTATCATATGTGATTATCATAATATGAACCTACATAATTACATCAGAAATAATGGCAAAACTAAATATTTTCAGACATCTTCTAGCAAACCTAAAAAATAACCCTTGAGTAATTCTGGTGATATTTTATTTAACAAAGGTAAAATTCTTGAAAAACTGATAAATAGGCTAAGGAATACATCTAGTTATATATGACTCCAAAGATTAGAGCTAGAAGTAAGGTAAAAGTTATAAGAAATTATTAAAAAGAAAAACACAACAATTGGCTGTCCAGAAAATATGGCACATGAATTATTTTTTCAGAAATGTTTGCCTAGTTGACACCTACTCCAATCCGAGCTTTGATTCAGAAATCAAGACATTTTTTAATTCATAGGTGATGCCACTGTTACAATATCTCACCGATACACCCCCAAAGAGCAGCTGAAGAAACATACCATTCTTGCAGATATTGTGATCTCTGCTGCAGGTAAGAGCACCAGGGAAGGAGATGGAAGGACATTGAAAGATGGACCTCTTGTCTTAGAACTTGCCTGCTTCGCTGCCATTCCTTTCATTAGTGCCCTAGGCTGACACCACGAGCTGCCTAAAAAGATGACCAAAGAGTTGTGCTTGGTATAGTGGTTTCTGTCATTTCATCATAGACTTGATGGATGAAAGTTATTTCTATAGTCTCAGAGGATTTCTATTTACTCTTTAAGTTTAAATGTTTCCTTGGTTAATGGTTCTTGTAAGTATTTATAAAACAAGCTAATTTGTTCTTCCAAGTCTCTTAAAATTGGAATTAGGTAAGAATCTGACAGGTGTTTTCAGATCATTCCTGTCTCCATTTCCCCAGGCATTCCAAATTTGATCACAGCAGATATGATCAAGGAAGGAGCAGCTGTCATTGATGTGGGAATAAATAGAATTCAGGATCCGATCACTGCTAAACCCAAGTTGGTTGGAGATGTGGATTTTGAAGGTAAATAGTATAGTTTTAAAAATATATAAAATCAATAAATACTACCATTAGTGGACATTTAGGACTAATCATTTACTTTTTCTTGTAAGTTTTAAACTGTGTTACTCTGGTAATATCATTTAAAAGGCTTTCAACAAGAATTAAAAGAAATGTTTTTTTAAAGTTACAGACATTCTAGAATTATTTTAGTTGTTTATATCATAAAATTATGGACAGCAGGTATAAACTTTTCAGGGAATTGTTTTTCCTTAGGGTTATTTCATAATTAAAACAACTTTAAGACTTTTAACAAGTCTGAAAATTTAATAAAGTGATTTCCCTAAACTATTGAGTCTCCTAAAAAGTGTTAAAGATTTCTCTTTTTAGGAGAGATCCCAGACCTGGAATGTTAAAACAGTCCAAGAAAAAGCCATGTTCTTGAAAATTTGGCACTTCCTAGTACTATAGATATCTCCTTTCAGTTCTTAAGGCATTATGTTTATCTGAATTTTATGCTGATATTTCTAGCTTTCTCTTTCTTTTAAAGTAGTCAGATACAAGCCTAGGTAACCAAGTGCTTTTTTCTTTAAGATTGAGTTGAAGACCTGGCCAGGTGCTCACCAGTTGGTTAGAGCAGTGGTCGCCAACCTTTCAGACCTCACGGACCACTGGTCAGGGCACATACAAGAAGCAATCAGTGAATGCATAAATGAGTTCGACAACAAATAGATGTTTCTCTGTTTCTCCCGCTTCCTCTCTCTCTAAAATCAATTTTAAAATATTGGATTAAAAAAAATCTTGCTTTCCAGAAAATTTGCTTGGTATTTTGGGAAACCAGTATGAATACATGTAGCATACAAATAAAATTAAGAAAATATTGTAGGCAAGTATTAATTGAGATAATGCTTATAGTAGACCTCCTATACAGTCAACCTACTGAGATGTTTTTCTTTCTTTCTTTTTTTTTTTATATTTCTTTATTGATTTCAAAGAAGAAGGGAGAAGGAGAGAGGTAGAAACATCAATGATGAGAGAGAATCATTGATTGGCTGTCTCCTGCATGCCCCCAACTGGGGATTGAGTCTGCAACCCAGGCATGTGGCCTTGGCCAGAATCAAACCTGGGACCCTTCAGTCCGCAGGCTGGCACTCTATCCACTGAGCCAAGCCAGCCAGGGCAAGATGTTTCTTTTTAAGTAGACTTAATATGGAGGAAAGTGTGGCTGGTAGTTTATAGGTGATTTAGATGTATAAATATTCCTTGAACAACTACTTAATATGTGCATGTTATTTTGTTAGTATGTTCAAAAGCCTTCACTCTTGAGTAATTAAATATGATTAGTATGAGTTTGAGGTTTATGAAGGTGCTTATGTATATTATGTCTATTATTAGCATTTTTCCCCCAATGCTTCCCATGATATGTTAAAATGCATACATGTTCTTTGTCATAATTAAAGCAGTCTGCTGTCTTGTTTCTTCTATATAGAAGTCCGGAAAAAAGCCGGTTACATCACTCCAGTCCCTGGGGGTGTTGGTCCCATGACAGTGGCGATGCTAATGAAGAATACCATTATCGCTGCAAAAAAGGTGCTGAGGCTTGAAGAGCAGGTGGTACTGAAGTCTAAAGAGCTTGGAGTGGCAACTAATTAACTATTGTGTCTTCCGGGTCATGAACATACTCCAAAGCCAGTTCAAGAGGCAAAACAGGCCAATGCTTTGTATTTATTGAAAGCTTAAATGGATGGATGCTTGTGCACATAGCTCTCCCTAGTACCTCACCAGGGATCATGCCATTATTATGCTGGGTCATGTGATCTGGCCATGAGAGGAGCCATTAGCCTGGTGATTGCATGAGGGACACTCAATAGAGAAGGGCTGCTTTACTTTGTGAGACCACTTCAGTTACAAATTGCCTTTTCCAGGATTGCATTTCCCAAGTGCTGTTCCAATAAGAGTTGATACTCACTTTAGGTTCCAAACCTTTTGAGCTCAACTGGTCAAACCAAAGGAAAAATGTTGCTAGAGAAAATGAAGGAAATGGTACAAAAGAAGAAATAATAATTTGAAGAGAAAAAAATTTACCCTAATTTTATATTGACTGATAACCAGAAGAAAAGCTACCTGTTAATAGTGTCCAGTCATTTTAAATCTTAGTCATTGGGAAAATGTTTGTGTGCTATTAGCCTTTATTTTATGAGCGTTACCATTCATGCAGTCCCCTTTTGGTTTTCTGGAGTTGAAAGGCTTATTTTATAAATAATTCACGTGTATTGTCATATTTTGTTTTTTCTATAGACTTAAACTTTACTGTTAATTTTTTTGTACTATTGGGGATGTCTGTATGGTTTCTTTAGTAGTTCTTGAAACCTATTTTTGAAAAACAAAACTTGGGCTTGATAATCATTAGGGCAGTTGTATAAGTATACAATTGCCTTTTCCACCAAAGAATTGTCAGCCTGCTGCCTGCTTTCTCTGATGAACCTATTTATTGACTTTCCTCGATTTGTTTTTGAGAGCTTGAGTTAATATTGAATTTAATCAGACTTTCTGATTAAGTTTTTTATTTTGTTTTTTAAATAAAACATTCTAACTAGTATGAAATGAGTTTCTGAAGTACTGTATCTAACTGCTACTCTATTGTCTTATTTGTGACCTAACCATAGTTTTCTCATTGGCTATAATCGATTTAGCTATTTCTGTAAGTGGTAACACCCACTCCTGTGCCTTACACAAAGTGGTTTAAAGAGCTGTGGAAAAACTAGCCTAATCCTTTTAACCTTACATCCAGTAGGTTGTGCCGAGCCAGGATCTTAATCGGTAAGATTCGTTTAAGTGGTTAATGTTGTTCTGAGTATTTTCTAAACCATGCATTCAATTTACACATTTATAAACAACTTGATGTGCTCTTCCAGTTTCTCCCCCCCTCTCTCCACACACACACACACACACACACACACACGTGTGTGTGTGTGTGTGTGTGTGTGTGTGTGTGTGAATTTTTGTAATTGATGACAGATTATAAGGTATTGGTGCACCTTTTGAGGCTAGATACGTCCCACCAGGACTGGGAATTCTGGCTCTTGCACAGGCAAAAGCAACTCCTGCTCCACCAGCTTGAGGCAGGTGGAGAAAGGAGAACAATGGGGAGTTGACCTATTCTCTCCTGTTCCTCTGCCAGCTGCCTTTATTCTTTTGATGATTTTCTGGAGATGAAAGAAGATGCTAGTTTGTTAGAGATGTTTTTTGTTTTTTTTTTGTAAGAGTAGCTGGTGTCCATAAGCCATGCCTGCTGACTTAAATTATTAAACATGGAGCAAGATGAGCAGACAGGATTAGATTTTATTGAACTGTAGTTACAATGGAAAAATGTACTGACTTGCACAGAGAAGTAACATGTCAACCTGTTCAAAGCTATCAAAATTAAAATGTTCATGTCTATACAAAATATAAATGACATATGAGGTGAAAATTACAGTGATTAATTTACAAAACAAAATTAACATTATGGTTTTTTCAGTTTGTTTGATTAATCAAGCACATTTACTCTTGAATGCATAACATTTCTACAATTCAATTTGGACAAAGTGCTATTGGAAATCAGCCAAGTTTTAACAGTGAAATGTTAAGGGAAGGTTGTTAGCTCCCCCAGAATAGATACAGATGAAGATAAAGAATTTATACTTAAACTCAGGTGATGGTTCTAGATTAGTGAGCAGCTAAGTAATTCAGCTGCCATCAGAAGTAACAGAGGTTTAGAGCTTTACCTCTTGGCAGTATCCCGTGGAAGGGAGCTCTGAGATCTAATTTAATAAACAATTAAGAGCTTTCTGTGGACCAGTCACTGTATTAGGCTTTAGGATTACAGAAACATTTAACTGTTCTGTTGACTCAAATTGTTAACAATCTAGTGTTATTTGTCTAAAAAATAGGAATAAAGAAAAAGCACCTGCATTTGTCACCTTGAATAAATGTAGTAACAAAACAGTGATTTACTCAAGATTCAAATCCTAGTTGTTTTATGTCAGATGCATTGTGGCTATTAGGCACATAATATTTGTTAAATGAAAACATGGTGTTGGCTAAACATGGATTAAAGATAAAGACTGATCTTGTTCCTTGAGGAAAGGATTTGCTTCATTAACAATGGGTTTTAATCCACCCAACTTGCTTCCAATAATTCCTTTAAAGTATTAGTCTCATATTACAAAGTTACAATCTTCCCAAGTTTGAATCAGGCCATTGAAAACTTGCAGAGGGACCTACCCACATGTCCAGAAATTTGATTCTGGGCATGAAAAACCAGTGATGTTAATTCAAAGGATCATTTTGTTGATTTAACGTGGTTTGAGGTTTTACTCTAACAACTTTTATTTTAAAAATATTTATGCACTCCAACGTGTTGGTTCTTTCATGAACAGACTTTTCAGTCTGGGAAAGCCCCAGTCACACCTCTGTGCTGGAGCAAGGCTGGTAATGTAGATAGTTCAAGCTTTTTGTACGATCCTTAGCAAATGGAATGAGATAAGAGTGGAAAGATAGGATTTTTAAGTGTCTCCTAATATGCAAAATTGCAAGATGAATTTTTCAGCTTTGTTCTGCTGAAGTGCGGGTATTTTAATAAATTCTTTCAAAATCATCTAGTCACTTTAAAATCTAACCTTTAAAAAAACTCTCAACTTGATTTATTTTCAATGAAAATGGACTATTGCACCTTTAACCACAGTTTTGGGAGGTAAGCATTTTTTTATTTCAAAAGAAACGTTATAATTTCTATGCTGACCTGCATTTTTAAAATAACGTATAACATGTTGCTTTAGTTACTGCATAACTACGAAGGGAAGGGGAGATTTTGCACCTAAGTAGTACTTTTCTTCCATGGATTCCCAGTTTTTAGCAACTAGAATAATGACTGTTTGATAAATAAGGAAACTGGCTCCAAGTATGCCCTCCCGCTGCCCCACCCCCCCTCTGGGGACGCTGTGTCCTAGAGGGAGGTCTCGCCGACAGCGTCTCTTCCATACATGTCCATGTCTGTGAAGTCACAGTCTGACTCCATCTCTATCTTCACCTGTGGCACCATGAACACTGGCCTCTGAGAGTAGTTGAAAGCAGGTGAAGCTGGACAGGAAATTTTGAAGTGCAAGGTGATGCTGAATGAGAAAAGGGAGCATGATTTATCTAGTTTTTGGTGTTTTTCATGCCATCCCCCAGAGAAGGGCTCTAATACAAGTAGTTCTGTCTTTCCTTATGAAATCTTACCACAGCAACTAGCAGTATCCTATCTGCTTGGCCTTCACCTATAGACATTACTATTGCCCTGTTTCAACATATTCACATTGCTACCAAAGTGAACTGTCTAGATCACAAACCTGTCTATGGTTCCCCACTTAAATTTGTTCCTGGTTTTCCACTGTTCAAAATGTAGCATCTGAGCACCTCGGCACACAGGATCCTGTGCTCACCCTCCTGTTTACTTGCAGTTTGACTGTTCCATCCGTCCCTGTGTGTGTGTATTTTCAAATGGCATTTCTGGTCTGTTCTTGTGCCTGGAATGTCCTCCCCCCCCCACCTTTCCTCACTCTGTCTAGTGGCGAGTAAACTCCTGTGTATTATTCCCAGGTGCTCCAGGTAAGGCAAATCGACCCTTACACCGCTGCTTCATTATTCTTGGCACAAGGTGCTGGGTGTCTCTGTCCACATGCCTTTCTGTATCCCCAGGGAGTAAGCATCTTGCCTGGTAGCTTATGATACTAAGCTTTATAAAGTTAAATCATGTTGCTGAGCCTTTTTCTTCATTGAAATGAAATCCTGCTACTTCGTGGTCTCTGCCTTCACAGATTTGGTAAAACACCAGTGTAGTTGGGAGGTGCCACTGCCAGTTACATTTGTCTCATGTTTTCTATAATTTAACAGCATTTTTGAAATGCCCTATCGTGGTCCAAATTTTCTCCACTGAAATTGGGGCAATCAGATTCAATTTAGTGTAGGCTATTTTAAAGTGAACATAAATCAGGGTGGACAAATTGCTCTTCTAACACATTTATATATAAAGGTCAGTGTGACTAAGGGTTTAAGAGCCTTGGTTGGGGAAGTGGGGTGAGAAGGTAGGCAGAGATATACTGGCGCATGTGACATTCCTGGGCTGGAGCATCCCTGGGCAAGCTGCTGAAGGAGGCTAGTCCTGGTGACAAGTTTCTTTTCAGCTGGCCCTGTGATAGCAGTTCTGACTAACAGCTCAGAAGACTGTGTTTCCTAAAACCCTTGAGAGCGAGCCATGTAAGTGGAGGGTTATCTGCCTCCAGACTTTGGGTAGCCTGTGCCTTCACTGTTTGACCCAGTACCAAGGGATTTCTGTCCAGTTTGGGGCAGTGTCAGAGTAGGACTAGCCCTGCCATCTTCCCTAGTAATACTCAAGGCAGACTCACTTGCCTTTGAATTGTTCTTTTCCATTTTTGAGCCCCCTTTGTTTTCAGACATCAAGTAGCCCCACTTTCTGCATGGGTGCTCTCATTTAGATCAGATAGGAACCGCCTTGTTGGCCTGGGCCTCCTGGAAACCGGGTCTTGAATGCTTTCTGAACGGTTCTTATCTCCACCTGACCTTTGGTATTTAGTTTGCTTTCCTTGATACCCCTTCTGATTCTGCTAATTAACCATGTTATTATTTGCACAGAGTATTAGGGTACCCGAGCTTAGACCTTTGGAGTTGCCTTATCCTGGCTTTCCATTATACAGGATTTAGGCCATATCTGGTTTTCCTCTGTTTTCTATTTTTCAGTATTTGCATTTTCATTTTATCTAATATTTTATAATTTTCTCTTCTAGAATTGAATACCTTTGTGTGTTGTAATTATGTTTTTATGTCAATAATCAGGACTGTCACCCTTTCTCTCCTCGGCTGACCACAAAACAAAGGCCTTTTGCTGAGACACTGGCGAGGCTGCAAGATCCTGATCCCTCAACCTTCCTTATCATTGTTTAGTTTCTTATCCAACACCCAAGGGGTACGCTTCAAGGCTGTTACCTTCGATCAAGTTCTGAGTCACTGAAGGAAGAATCAGAATGAGTAACTCCAACTGGAAGATCTTTTCCCTGGCAGGAAAAGTAAAATGTCAGAAGTGGAACAGGTTTGAGGACTCCACTGGAGAACCTTTTTCCAGTGTTTCCCTTACCATTTCATCTCCTTTCTATTCTCTGGCCCCATGGCCAACCCTGCACAAGAGGGTTACAAGGCCCTTGCAAGGATGGGTGATTTAGTTATTCCTTCATTAGAAGGCTCAGCCAGGTTAGGTGGGTGGGAGGTATGGGGAGGGCCAGGGAAGAGCGAGAAAGGGTGATCACATTATGCAAATAGGGAATGGGGAAAGAAAATGTCTCTGATGGTGAGTGTGATGGGAAGCTCTTGAGGGGGCCTGTGGGATCTCTAACCTGGTCTTTGAGGAAAGTGGCAAGCTCTATATTAGGAGCAACAGGGTCTGGACTCAGGTTGGGATCTCAAGCTGTCTTGTCTCAAAGACAGGACTGTCTGGCAATAGGGAGCTGAGGTTGGGAGCGGGTAAAGGCAGCAACACAATCCCCCAGGATCTTCATAAGCAATGGGTGGGAGATGTTTGTGATGTACAGAATAAGCCCGACTACTCTGACCTAAGTTACATTCCAAATGCAATGCTATCTATTTCGCTGAAGGACAACTCACTGGGCCAGCATAATTCAGTGGTTGAGCATTAACCTAGGAACTAGAAGGTCATGTTTGATTCGCAGTCAGGACATATGCCTGGGTTGTGGGCTCGATCCCACCCCCTCTTCCCCTGCTGTGTGGGGCATGTAGGAGGCAGCCGATGAATGATTTGAATGATTGATGTTTCTATCTCCCTCTCTGAAATTATTTTATGTATTTTTAAATATATTTTTATTAAAGGACAACTCAGTTTGGATTTCAGCTCCCAATCATCTCAACCATCACCAAGAAACATATTCTGCCTAGCACAGTGGTCCTAGCATCTAAGACCAGATTCCCTGAATTAAAGATGGAAGTTCCTTGAAGCGGAGGGTTAGTAAAGAGGAAGGAGACACCGTGTGTTTTACTTACTGGCAATGCAGTGGATGCCATTTTGGGGGTCTATTTGGACACTTTCCATGGGAATCTTTATAACGGAGGGAGGAGGGAACTGGGGCTGGAGAGAAACGGTAGGAAAAGCTGATGAACACCAATACAACATCGTTGCCTTTCTGGCCAAAATGGAAAATATATAACATGCATAGTGTGCAAAGTGCCATCCTTGCCTCCAGATTAAATAGGGGCTGCTGCAAACACTTAGGTCCACTGAGGGGGCATCACATGGTTAGCCTCTGTACTAGGCAGGATGAAACTAACAGGAACATTACTAAGAATCGTTTCAACTGTTAAGGTGACAGTCACCTGGGAGTGAACCTCACCTGATAGCTGTGTAAGGATGTATATAAAATGAATTTGTGTAAATTGAATCCCGTTTTTCCATTGGATATATCATTTAATCCAGAGATATTTTTCCCCAACCCTGGAATAGTTCGGGGCACATGGTAGCCATTCAAGTATTTATTGAATAAATCTGAAAGAATAATATTTGTTTTTAAAAAGTACTTGGTTTCTTTGTTCTTAGAACCTATCTTTGAAAATCATCTAAACCATCAGTGAAAAACATGAATGATGTGCCTCTTCCCTTCCTGGAAGAGGATAGCAATTGAGGACCAGGGGAGTTTGGGGCCCTCACTTCCATCAAAAGATGCTTAAATCAACACCAGTCCGCAAGGATTTACTAAGAAGACTTTTGACCTGCAAAAGGCAAGATCAGTAGGAGAACAATTCAAGGATGATATGGGGATGTGGTTTTAGGTCAAACGGAAGGAAGGAGCCAGGCCTGGAATTAGATGTCATGGACAGACTGGTATACTGGAGATGACCAGATGCAAAGCAGGAATGATTGTCTTAATCCCCTCTAAAATATTTAGCTCTACGCCCATCTTGGGTGAATCACTTCCCTTTTGGGGGATAGTTACATCATCTGTAGTGAGCACTTGATCTAGACAGTTTTTCTGCCTAGCAATTTGTGACTTACTATAAGTTCTGGACTGGTTTTTTATCTGTTGACTCCCTAAGTATTTGGGGGTTGGAATGGGGAGGAAACATGGGAAAAAGGAGGGGTAGTCAGGGCAGCCGAGTGGTTGTGGGCATCTGGGGAAGGTAGCCATTCTCCTCTCAGTGAGGACTGTGCCTCTTCCCCACCTCCTGCTCTAACACCATAGGGGCAGGACTAAGCAAACCTTGTCCACAGTCCTCCTGTCTGTTCCAGAGTCCAGTCTAGTGAACTCCCATCAGTACTGCCCCACCACTTGCTCCATTCTTTGGAGATCAGTCCTAACAACCTCTGTGATAGAGCCAGGCTTTGCCCTGTTCTCTTAGGGGACTGCACTGCTGTTGATAATGACCAATGTTTCCCTGGGTGGGGGCTCCTTCACTCTGGCCCACCCTGAGGATAGTCAAAGAAACAGACAAGCTCTCAGCACTCAGAACAAGATAAGCAGAAGCCTGAGCCCATCCTGGACTGGGTTGCTGCAGGCCGCCTGAGAAGCCACCCCATTTCTGGCCCTGGCCTACATGGAGGGAGGGTCTCAATCTCCCCCTAGGCCAAGCCTCATATCCTCCCCACCTCCTTGTCACTGTCCTCATGGGCCCCTTTCCTTCTCTTTTTCTTCTTATTCGGCTCCTTTTTCTCCTTCTCTGGGAGGATACTGTCAATCCAGGCCAGATCATGCTGGGAGAAGATAAGGTCCAGCAGCCTTCGGACAATGATGAGGCCCAGGATCTGCAGTGAGAGTTGGGAGAAAATGGAAGGCTCAGGTCAGTTCAAACTTGGGTACAGTTGTTCTCCCTCAGCAGCCATGTTCAAGGACGTTTTCCTGTCAATGACTTTGGAGCATCTCAAAGCTCCCACAACCATTACTCACCAACTGCCCACCTTGGATCCTGCCTGGCTTTCAGTGACAACGCCACCTGGTGACCCATAGGGACATAGCATGTGATGGCTGAGGTGGGGAGCCAGGTGGTAGCCATGGTTGGAGAAATACAGTTATTCTTTAAATCAGTGGTCCTCAAATTTAAGTTTGCGTCAAATCCCACACTCTGGGTATTGGAGAAGCCTGGGTCAAAAATCACTTACATAAAACCCTCCAGGAGGGCACATTTCAAATCCTACCTCCTGTCTTCTCTGGCCCCGGCTCCAGCCCTGCAGGCTTTGGGGCCCACCAGGGCCTGGGCCCACTTCCCTGTAGTAGGCTTATATAGGAGCCAGAACAACATGTTTTTGGCTTTTTTCTTCTTTCTATTTATTATTTTGGAACACTTTTAAACTTACATAAAATTTTCTTTTTTTATTCTTTCTATTTATTATTTTGGAATACTTTTAAACCTACATAAAATTTGCCAGGATAGTCACAGAACTCTCATGTTCTTTCCCCAAACATGTTAATGACATTGGACTTTGAAGTTCTCCATTTCTGATTCTAGCTCTTCCCACTCCCTAGTTAGCTTCTCAAATTCAGTTAGTTTGAATGATGAAAAGGTTTCTCTCTCTTTTCCTCACCTGAAGATAATTTCCCATTGAGTTTTAGGGAGAGTAGGAAAGAGAGGGAAAGACAGAGAGAAACATCAATGTGAGAGAAACACGTAGATTGGTTGCCCCCTGCACAAGCCCAACCAGGGCCCTGGCTGGGGAGGATCCTGCAACCAAGATGCATGCCTTTGACTGGAATCAAACTCGGGACCCGTCAGTCCATAGGCCCAAACTGGCTAGAGCAGTGGTTGGCAAACTCATTAGTGAACAGAGCCAAATATCAACAGTACAACAATTGAAATTTCTCTTGAGAGCCAAATTTTTAAAACTTAAACTTCTTCTAACGCCACTTCTTCAAAATAGACTTGTCCAGCTGTGGTATTTTGTGGAAGAGCCACACTCAAGGGGCCAAAGAGCTGCCCGTGGCTCAAGAGCCGCAGTTTGCCCACCACTAGGCTAGGACAAAAGGGTTTTTATTTTTAGCAAGATCTACTTCTACACTTGGTTTGAATGTCAGCAGTGGAGACCTTAGTCTCCTTGTCACATTTGCCCAGCTTCGCCATCCTGCCCTAGAGCAGGGCGGTTGGGTGGCTTCTGCACTCTCACTGAGCTTTGCCACCTGAGCTGAGCGGCAGTGGGGGTGTGAATTGCCACGGCAGCATCTGACCACCACACAGACCACCTTCTTGGCCCTTCTGGCCACCTGCCCCACCCCACCTGGCCTGCATTCACAGCTCCAATCTTGTTCTGTGCCTGCCTGACCAGAGTCAGGCCATCAGGGAGGAGAAAGTGAGAGTGGACCTCCAACAGGAGGGGAAGCCAGCCCCACCTCACTTACCATGACCGGGAAGATGATGGCGGCCACCGTGGACTTGAGGATCCAGAGCACGGCCAGGCAGAGAATCTGCACCAGAGTGAAGAGGTGGATCCGGCGCAGGGGCACGTGCCGCAGGAAGGCGTGGTCCGGCTGGTGCTTGGCTGGCATCAGGAAGAGCTTGCAGCGTTCCCAGAACTGGCAAGGAAGCAGAGGCTCAGCCAGCAGTGGGGACCCGGGAGCCCTGCTGGGTGGTGCTGCATTGGGGCCTCATAGAAGGGAGCCCTTGGTCAGGCGTTAAGGATGCACAGAGAGAACCAGAAGTATAGGAGGACATACAGCGAGATCTTGCACAGCGAGAGCTCAGGAGAGGGCTTGGGCCCAGGGTGAAGGCTGGACCCTGGAACTGGCCACAGATGAATAAGGGCCACAGTCAAAGAAAATGCAACTTAATTACAACACAAGTAATTCAAAACATCCTGGTATATCACGGTAAATAACAAAACAAGCCCGACTGGTGTGGCTCAGTGGTTGAGCATTGACCTATGAACCAGGAGGTCAGATTTGATTCTCAGGGCACATGCCTAGGTTGCAGGCTCATCTCCAGTAGGGGGCAAGCAGGAGGCAACTGATCGATGATTCTCATCATTGATGTTTCTAGCTCTTTTTCTCTCCCTTCCTCTCTGAAATCAATAAAAATATTTTTTAAAAAAGAAGAATGAGCCGAGACCGGTTTGGCTCAGTGGATAGAGTGTCGGCCTGCGGTCGGGGGCATGTATCTTGCTTGCGGGCACATCTCCAGTGTGGGGCATGCAGGAGGCAGCTGATCGATGTCTCTCTCTCATCGATGTTTCTGACTTTCTATCCCTCTCCCTTCCTCTCTGTGAAAAATCAATAAAATATATTTTTTTTAAAAAAAAAAGAAGAAGAATGAAATAAAGTGTGTTCTAGAGAAGTCACAGGTGTAGTGAAATGCTCACTGGAGTCAGCCCTGGCTGAGTTTTGAATTCTGAGCCTCAGTTTTCTCATCTATAAAATTGGTATCAGAGGGCCTACTTACCCAGATTTAACTATATAACACTGAAGTGCCGGTACAGTTATTTTACTTGGCACTTAGTAAATGGTAGTCTTGTTATTACCATCATTATTTCATTGAACTGTCAGGAAAGCAAGCACCTGGAGTCTTGGTGACACATACCAGGACTTGGAATGCTGACCCCATGGGGAGGGCCTTACCTGGATGCCATTCAGGGAGGCCACGCCCATGTAGAGGAAGACTCCATACAGCACGGGCATGGGGATGTACTGAAATGAGAGAGGGGAGCAGAGCTTGGGGCCGAGCCTCTGCCTGGGGCAAGCTGTGGGCTGCCCTGTTCTGTATGAAAGTGTCTGCCAGGTCACAGAGGCTGCCCGCCTGCCCGGCTGGGTGTGGAGGACCTGAGGGTCTGAGAGCAGATCTGGAGCCAAGAATGCCAGTGAGGAGGATAGATGGTCTCTGGGGCTCTTCTGCCACCTTCTCTAGCTGGGTGGCCAGTCCAGTGTGCAGTGCTCCCCCAGCCTGGTCCCCTGCTATGGGCCCTGGCGAGCCATGTGGTCTGAAGACCATGTGGTCTGAAGATGTAGCTTCTGGAACCTGGGAAAGCTCCATAGAAAGCCCCCTGCTTATTCCTGTCTGTCCCTTCCCACCTCCAGCCCCAGCTGAGGACTCAAAGCGGGGCTGCTCAGCTTGTAGGGAGCTGGGGGCCTTTAGTGAGAGACCTACATCAGCAGGAAGTACCTGCTGACTAACAAAACTCTTGCATCACAATCATATGAAGAAAAGAAGAGCCCAGCTGGCATGGCTCAGTGGTTGAGCGTCCTTCCACCTATGAACCAGGAGGTCATGGTTCGATTCCTGGTTGGGGCACATGCCCAAGATGTGGGCTCGATCCCTAGTGCGAGGCCTGCAGGAGGCAGCCCATCCATGATTCTCATTATTGATGTTTCTAGCTCTCGCTCTCTCTCCCTTCCTCTCTGAAATCAATAAAAAGATATTAAAAAAAAGAAAAGAAGAAGAAACAAAACAATATACATGCCAACTACCACTATTCACCAACTCACCACTAGTGCTCACAGGTAGATGGCTTACTTTTTCAACAAGATCACATGTTTGGACTGTCTTGTAGTTACCATATGGCTCTTTAGAAGGGTTTTGAGGTATTTCTCCACTGTGTTTCTTTCTAAGCTGTGTTTCTACTTTCCTTTCACTTTAGCTGCTCCTGCGGCTCTTCACTATGAACCAGGTTGCTCTGCCTCACTCCCAGGGTTTTCATGTTGGAACACGTGACGTGGGAGAACCAAAGTACCATGCCCAACGGTTAGACACCATTTCAGAAGGTCAATAAATCTAGCCAAACAAACATCCTCTTTATAAAAAAAATCAGACTGTGTTCATTTTTTGAACATAAAGCATGGCTTGGACCCATATGCTGTAAACCTAAGACATCTGAGCTGAAAGAAAGGACTGTGGGGCCATGGCATCATTCCGTTTGTACACGGCTGGGGAGGTGTTTGCCGTATTATGAAACAAGGTAAAGATGTAAAGGAACTACAGTTCTCAAGCTAGAAATACTTCCCATGGCAGAGGAATCAATTAACATCATGGCTCTTACGTTTTTGTTCTTCACACCATCACCCTGAGATATTCATAGGAGGGGGAAATCTGCATAAGATTGGGACAGCTACAACTAAATGAACTCAATGCAGCAAAGTCTTTGTGGGCAATGATTATGGGAAAGGGCCACTGATAGGTGTTATGGGCGGAACTGTGCCCCCAAAATTCATGTCTGGAAGTTCTAACCCCCAGGATCTCAGAGTGAGAACATACTCCGAAGGGACTCCTGTTTGATGGTTTTGTTTCTTCCAGCTGCTCTGGAGGGACGTGAGCAAGAGGAGCTTCAGACTGGGTTGGAAAAAGTCACTATGCAAGACAAAAACGCAGGAAACAGGCCCCACGAACATGTACAGAAGCCTCCCTGCAAGTTTTAAAGCCAGGAGGCCTCTTATGAGCCATAAACACAGCAACATGGAGACACAACCGGCTTGAGAAGTTCCTGATCTAAGTGATGGGCCTTGGCAGAACTTTCTGAGGGCAGTGTTTCACAGAAAGGTGAGGGAGGGGTGAGAGAACAGCGCAGCCGACTGCTCTGATAATAAATGACACAATATTCCAGAAAGCAATGATGCTGATGAAACATCTCTTTGACCTAATAGAATCCTGCCTTTTTAGGGGCCATGTGGGGACCCTGGCCCACTTTTGGGGCATCAGGCCAGTGGTTTCCCAGGCAGAAAGCGTCCTGGGGGAAGGTGCAGGGCCTCACCTTCAGGATAGGAGCCAGGAAGACGGAGATTCCTGTCAGGATGAAGACGATGGTGCCGGTCACTCTCTGTTCCCTGGCAGAGAAGAGCACATGGTCAGGTAGTCTGGGAGATGCTCCATGATCCTCTGTGGGCACCTCAAGGTTATGGTCAAGGCCCTGGCCTCTGCCTTGTTCCCCCATTCCAGAGAGTAAGCCTGCTGCTCAAGGCCCAGCTGAGCACACACAGGAGAAGAGAGGGATTCCGACAGAGGCGAGGGGATTCTATAGGGGTGTTTGGGAGCTTGTCCAGTGCAGTGACTAATAGTGGGGGTGCTTGAGCCAGACAGACTTAGGTGGGCTCTGCTGCTTACTAGTTGTGTGGCATCAGGTCCTAAATGTCTTCACTTCAGTAGGAGAGAGATAATGGCATCCACCTGGGGCTGGGTTGTGCAAATGAAATGGGATATAAAGTGCTTATTACCCCTGCCCTTTGACTATAATAAGATCCCACATTTGTAGGGCGCGGCTAATGAGGAATGGGGAAGGGGGCCTGGCTGCTGGCGGAACAGGTCTGACTGAGGGGTGGGAGAGCAGGTGCGTTCCATGTGCCCAAGTCCAGACATGGTGCAGGTGGGAGCTGGGGGCTCTGGGCAGATTGCTCAGGCCTAGCTGTCTGGGGCTTGGGGGTCTGGGAGGGGACCCTGCCCTGACCAGAGAAGTCTCACTCTGGGCAGACTGAGAAAGGGGTCTCCTGGGGCAGTGGGGGAAGCACTTAGGACAACCATTTCTGAGGCCAGTGTGTGGGGTGGGTTCACCTTGGAGAACCTCAGAGGGGGAGGGTGTGCTTCTGTGTCTGAAACAGATCAGGGACCTGACACGGGCATGAGAGGAAAAGAGGTGACAGGCCAAGGGCCACAGCCCAGGAGTGGGGACGGTCTCTGAAGGAATGGAGATTAAGCAGGACCCAACGCAGAGGCGGGCTTTGGGGGACAGTGAGGGCAGGGTGTCTTGGAGAAGAGACAAAGGGCCAGGTCAGAAGTGGCCTGTTGGGCTCTTGAGGGGCCCATATAGGCGAAAGCTGAGAGTGTAGATACGGGCCATGGTGGTGCTTGGAATCTATTGAGACAAAAAACATCCCCCTCCCTCCCCGCTCCCCTTCCCTCCCCGCTCCCCTCCTCCCTCCCCGCTCCCCTCCTCCCTCCCTGTTCCCTTTCTCCATCCCTCCTCCCTGCTTGCTCTTCTAGACAAGGAAAAAAATACAGCAAGGAACAAAGCATTTCTTTACTGTGGAAGTTGGGTTTGAACAGTGGGAGACAGTAAACATACTAGACTGGGAAGGTACAGAGTTAGTGAAGTTCAAGGAGAGGAATAGGCCTTGAGGGGGGCAGGGCCCCTGAAGGGATAGGACAGGTTGACCAGTGCGACCAGGTGAAAACAAACAATAAGCAAGTCACCCACCTGCCTAGCCAGTGTGGCTCAGTGATTGAGGGTTGGCCTATGAACCAGGGGGTCACAGTTTGATTCCCAGTCAAGACACATGGCTGGGTTGCAGGCTTGATCCCCAGTAGGGAGAATGTAGGAGGCAACCAATTAATGATTCTCTCTCATCATTGATGTTTCTATCTCTCCCTCTTCCTTTTTCTCTGAAATCAATAAAAACATAAAATAAACTGACTCTCCCTCCCCCCTCCCTTCAGGAATATCACTGCTCTCCAAGTGGCTCCTGAGCTGTGTCAGAGCAGGGGCCCCTTTTGCCCAAATACCTTGATGGCAAAAGAAACCTGCTTCCCCTCCCCCAAACTGACTACTCCTGCTCAGGGGGTCCCCAAGCCCAGAGCCCCACCTACCTGACCCCCAGGAACTGGGGCTGCTCGCCTGGGGCACTGGTCTCTGTTTCCATCTTGAGGCTGTCGATGTGGGCAATGGAGATGACGGTGGCAGCCACGTACCAGGGAAGCCCCATGAAGGAGCACAGGGCCATAAGGATGCCCACCCAGAACAGGTCCAGGTGGTAGCCAGCAGCCTTCTGCAGGGGTGGCAGGAGAGGAGAAGCTGTCTAGGAGCCTATTGTTGACCATGGGGCAGGGGGTGGAGGGAGGGGTGGGGGCAGAGTTAGTCAGAAATCTCCCTGAAGCAGTCATTAGGTGGAGCATGGTTCAGGGCTCTCCTTGACCCTCTAGAGGGACTGCTGAGGGGCTGCCATCCTACAGTGCCCAGGCCTCATCAGCCTCAGGGTTTGGTGAGCCAGGGAAGGGGCAAGGTGAGGGTGGAGAGGGGTGTTCAGACTTGAAGAGGACCTCCTGGGCTGGGGTCCTTAGGAAGAAAGGTTCCTACCAGTGGCCACAATATCTCTGCAGTTCCTGAATGGGGGCCCTGGCTGGGACAGGCCCTAGACAAAACCTAGAGTGGTCCAGATTGGGATGGGGAAGAGAGTAGCCTGAATCTCCCCAGACCCAGAGGTAGGGTGGGGAGTTGCAGGAACCAGAAGAACTAAGGATATTCCTCTGCCTCACGATTCTGGGTCAGAATCCCATTAGGATCTGCTCTGACTCCCAAGGTCACTGTTGGGAGGCACAGAGCTGGAGGGTCTCCTTGGGAGAAGGTGCCCAGTGGCCCATGCTGGACTTGGTCCTGATCTTTGGACCAAGTCGCTCTGGCCCTGGTGGCCTTATTGCATTTGCAGGTCACATTTCTCCCACACACCAGAACTCAGTCTTCTGGCCTCATATACTGCTTCAGAAATGGCCCCGAGTTTTGATAGATGCACCATCTACCCCCTTAGTTCCTTCTGACTTTGTGGAATGAGGAAGGTTGTGACCCTGCTCCTAGCACCAGCCTTACCCTCAGCTTGTTTTCCTTCCGGTTGACGATGACAGCTGTGATTTGCTGGTCCATGAATATCAGGATGGTCACCAGCAGGGCAGGCAGGATGCTCGCTGGGTACACCCACCATGGGTTCTTCCCAAAAGGGGCCACGAACCAGCCTCGGTCTGCCCTTGTGGGCTAGTGGAGCAAAAGGAGAGGGTCCTTTCCTCTCTTCCTTGTCCCAGTGCACTTGCCACCCAGGGTCCCTCCCCTCCCCGCCTTCCTGCCTCCACCTGGGGCACTTTTCAAGTGCAATCTTTTCCCTTAAGGACTTTAACACCTGCAACTTTAGAACAGAGAGGGCCTGAGGCAGACAGACTTGGGAAGGACCCGGGTCTGCAGAACTAAGAAGATCATTTGTGGCAGCTGCCAGGGATTGGTTAGGAAACAGGGAGGTGCACAGGCAGAGGATGTTGGGAAGGAGCTTGCAGCCACCACTTAATTGCAAACTAAAAAGGTGCAGAAATGAGGCCCAATAGGCAAGAATAAAGAATTTGATAAGCCCACTGCCTGATGCTCTCCTTGGAGTCACCTGTCTGGGGAGCATTAGTATACAATCGTCTGTAAAACACTGAACATCAATGCATATTGAGAATAAGGGATTACCTATGTTGTGGTTTTTTTTGTTTGTTTGTTTTACTTAAAAGAAAGCAGGGCTTTGATTTTCAAGACCAATACCAGTTTTATGGAATGTGCTTGAGCTCCTTAGGAGAACCTTGAAGTGATGTTGTGAAGGTCAAGCCCTCAAAGTCAGAAGGGTCCAGTTCTAGAACCTGTACTTCCCAGCCCAGTATAGAAGGAGGGTGCTTCTTGGGAGGTAATGGGACTCAAACTTAGCTACAAGCAAATGGCACAAACTGTGGACTCTGGGGTGATGGAGGATGGGAGGTGGAATTTGTGAAGCAGTGGTTCTCTTGATGCTGGCCTGGGACCACACTTTTAGAATCACTGTTCTAAAGGGTCATTTTCAACAGAACCCAGGTGACCAAGCTTGCAGACTGCCAGGAGTCAGGGAATTGTAGCCCCTCAAGTGGCAATCAAGGGCTTCAGCTAGATTCCATCACCTCCCCACCCTGTGGCCACACAGTGGGGTTTTGTTGTGAATATGGCTCCAACCCATTAGATCAAAGGACCTCCCCTTGGAGGCTGTTCTGCACAGAGAACCCGCAGGGTCACTTGGCTGAGAGTCCTGACAGCCAGGTCAGTGTACAGGGGACCATATCTGCAACCGGTGAGTAGCAGAGCAACTGCCCAGAGCAAACCTTGATGACACTGGGCACATGCAGCTTGGGAGTTTCCAGCCCGAAACAGGCATCGATTCCACAGAACAAGAGGATGGAGAAGACAATGGAAAAATCAGCTACCAGGGCCCGGATCTGCAGAAAGATGAGCAAGTGATTGAAATACCCACCCACATGCAGGTGGATGTAGGTCTCAGGTAGCAAAGAGGAGGATGGTTAAGAGTGTGGGCTTGACCTAGGCTCAGCCCTCACTGGCTGTGTGATCTTGGGAAAGCATGTCATCTCTCAGAGCCTCATTTTCCTCATCTGTTTAATGAAGATAAGGATACACCTACTTCATAGGCATAAGTGAGCTAGGATGCGTTCCAAGGGTTTGGCATATATTAGTCCAGTGAGAACTGTTGTTATGCACAAGACATGGCAGACATTGCTGACATGTTTTGGTATGAGAGACTGAACTGGGTCACCCAACAGTGGTGGTAAGGACAATGGGTGAACTTTGAAGGAAACCTTATCTTCTAAAAATGTGTGACAGGTTGTTGCACTACCAGCCAGGCTGGGAGGGAAGACTCCTAACTCTTCTGAGGAGCCCTGGCTTCCCTCAGACCTTCTTTCCACTAAGAGTTGGTGACCTCTTGCTTCTCTGTTTCAGGAGGCCCATCCTAGGCCAAGCTCTGGACTTCATCTCCCTGCCCTCTGACCACCCTTCCACACCACTGGCTACCCTGTCGCCTTTTTTGTATCTCTTCAGAGACAGCAGTTTCCAGAGAACAATAGGGAAAGCAATTAGGAGGGGCAGGGGCAGGCTACATATGGCACAATGAATTCGTTCCTTGTACCTCCTATTTCCCTTTAAAATGGTCATTATAATAACATATGTAATTAATTTAAAACATTATGGAAAGAAACAAGTATACCACATTCATGGATCAGAAGACTCAAAACTTAAATGTTGTAATTTTTCCCAATATAATCTTATCAAAACTCCAGTAAGTTTTAATTTTTGTGAAATTTAAGATGATTCTAAAACTTATTTGGAAATGCAAAAGGTCAAGGTATTATTGAAAAAAGGGACACAGAGGGAGAGATTGGTCTGCAAGATATATAGATTTTAAGATTGTGAAGACTGTGATATTGACATACAAATAAACCAATGAAGCAGAATAAAGAACCTAGAAATAGACCCCATCATGTGTGAAATTTGCTAAATGTCAAAGGAAGCATTGAAGAGCAGTGGGGGAAAGAGATTTTTTTTTGAAGTGCTAGAATAATAGACTGTGGATATAAAAAAGAAATACTATTTCATACTGTATGTCAAAAGCAATTCTGATAGATTATAGATCTAATATGAAAGGAAAACAATAAAACTTTTAGAAGAAAACATAAGAGAATATCTCTGTCCAATATTTTTCTTGAGGAAAATTTTTATATATTTGATTATAGTAAAAATTAATAATTTCAATTAACACAAAGATACCATTAAGAAAGTTTCAAAGGCCAATAAAAGAGTGTGAGAAGATAATTGCAACACATTAGGGAAATGGAAATTTAAAAAACACAGAGGTACTGCTACCCAAAAAAATAAAAGCCTGACAATACCAAGTGTTATCAACAAGGGGACCCAGTTCTCTCTGACCGACTCCAAGTCTGTGCTATTAACCTGAAAAACCTCAGTGAGCCAGTGCTGATGTGTCCACCCTGCGAGTGGGTCAGAATCTTTTCAGGGAGATCTTGTGAATAGTCTGACTCTAGGTTCCCATCTAACAGCAGGGTAAGCTTACCTTGGTAGGAAAATAGCGGCTGAATTTGAACTTTTTCAGGGTCAGGGTCATAGAGTATGTCCCGAAGAAAAGGATGAAGGACATGAGTGCCAGGTCTGGGATGAACTGGCAGGAATTCCCGAGCAGGCGCCCACCGTAGTTGAGACACTCCTTCTTGCTCAGCAGGGACCAGTCCAGCGCTGTGAGGTTAAGGGGGTTGTACTTGGAGACCAAGCACAGGAGAGAAAGGGTCAGGGCTATCCTCATGGGTCAACTGTGGTCGCCCCTCTCTCCCCCCCCACCTAGTCCCTAGGCAGCCCACATGTCCCTCCTGCTCTCTGAGGGGCTCTAGCCTTTCTGCCCCATGGCCCAGCAACAGAATAATGCTCCTGGAGACAGGTTGCTTTAAGAAAGGACCAACAGGATGCTCCATTGAGAGATTAGAAGTGGAGATGTGTTCTTATTTGTTCTAAGATGCACTGCTGTGTTAGCAAGGAGGAAAAGCACAGAGGGTGGGATGCCTTCCCCCTCAGCAGGCCTTGCTCCCAGCTCAGGCCACCTCCTTCTTGGAGTGTCTCACACTTACTCTTCCCTTTCCTATCCCTATACACACCCTTTCACATATTGGGGTTCATATCTCACCCTTGTTTGACCCTTCTTGGGTCAACTGCTTCAGACACTTCCCCTTTTGGTGTCCCCGATGCTTAAAATCCAGGGCACATAACCATTTTACATGTATAAATATGGAGGAATGTATATTATATATTCTTATGTATATTCCTATACACATATTCATATACACTGAGTGAACAGATTATTATGATCTCTGAACGCATAATAATCTGGCCATTCAGTGTATATCCTACATAATAAAAAGCTAATATTTAAATTGTCCCCTCGACCACAAGTTTGACCAGCAGGCAACTGCCCATGTCCCCTCCCCCTGGCCAGGCTGGGCCCCACCCATGCATGAATTCATGCACTGGGCCTCATATATATATATATATATATATATATAATATTTATAATAATAATCTGGCCACTCAGTGTATATACAGTTCCTAAATGTACTATGTGTACATATATGCATATATGTATATACCCACATATATATTCATATATGTCTCTAAGTATAATAAAAGGAGGAATAAAAGGAGTGTTTTGTAATAAAATTTAACATATTTTTAAAAATTTAATGTGCACATTTCAGGAACGTACATAATGAAGTAAACAGATGCTTGCAATTATAATGGATGTGTGGATTAAGAGAGGCATGATAGTTTGCCATAATGACAATGCCCCAATGAATCATGACTTCCTATGTCCACACTCCTTTGCAACATGACACTGACAGTTCTCATTAAAAGGTGCAATCTATTTCTCCATCCCTTTACGTATTTATTTTTTTAAATTTAATAAATCTTTATTGTTTATATTATTACAATTGTTCCTTTCCCCCCCATAGCTCCCCTCCACCTAGCTCCCACCCCTCTCTCTACCCTTACCTCCCTCCCATTGACCTCATCCATAGGTGTATGATTTTTGTCCAGTCACTCCCTGCACCCCCCTCACCCCTTTCCCAATTCTATTATATTCACCAGTTTATTCTGTTCATCAGATTTTTAATTCACTTTTTAGATTCACTTGTTGATATGTATTTGTTGTTCATAATTTTTATCTTTACCTTTTTCTTCCTTCTTCTTCCTCTTCTTAAAGAGTATGTTTCAGCATTTCATATAATACTGGTTTGGTGTTGATGAACTCCTTTAGCTTTTCCTTATCTGTGAAGCTCTTTATCTGACCTTCAATTCTGAATGATAGCTTTGCTGGGTATTCTTGGTTATAGGTTCTTGCTATTCATCACTTTGACTATTTCTTGCCACTCACTCCTGGCCTGCATAGTTTCTGTTGAGAAATCAGCTGACAATCATATGGGTGCTCCCTTGTAGGTAATTAGCTGTTTTTCTCTTGCTGCTTTTAACATTCTCTTGTCTTTTGCTCTTGATATTTTAATTATGATGTGTCTTGGTGTGGTCCTCTTTAGTTTCCTTTTGTTTGGGATTCTGTGTGCTTCCTGGACTTGTAAGTCTATTTTTTCACCAGGTCTGGGAAGTTTTCAGTCATTATTTAAGTAGATTTTCAGTATCTTGCTCTCTCTCTTCTTCTGGCACCCCCACAATTCTGATGTTGGTATGCTTGAAGTTGTCCCAGAGGCTTCTTACACTATCTCCCAATTTTGGGATTCTTTTTTCTTTTTCAGTTGAGTGTTTTCTGCTTCACTGTATTTCAAATCTTTGACTTGATTCTTGTGTTCCTCTAGTCTGCTGTTAGGTCTCTGTATAATATTTTTTATTTCAGTCAGTGTATGTTTAATTTCTAATTGGTCCTTTTTCATCTCCTCTTGGGCCTCACTAAATTTATCGATCTTTTCTAGAAAATCCTTGAAAAAAAACCTTACAACTGTGGTTTTGAACTCTATATCAAGGCGTTTGTTTTCCTCCATTTCTTTCACTTGTGATCTGTTTCTTTGTCTCTGCATTTTGGCTGCTTCCCTGAGTTGGTAGAGTAGCTTTGTGTGCTAGGTGTCCTTTATGGCCCAGTAGGTCCGCCTCCCCAATTACTTGAGGTGGACACTCTTAGAGCACCCCTTTGTGGACTGTGTGTACAGCCTTGTTGTAGTTAAGTCTTGATTGTTGTTGGTATCACTGTGAGGAATTGATCTCCAGGCCAATTGGCTGTGAGAATCAGCTGTGTCTACACCAGGAGAACTTCTGTGCTGGAGACAGCCTTATGAGACAAGACTTGCAAAATTGCAAAAGCCTCTGTGCTTGGATGGGGCGGAGCCTTGGGGCTGAGCAGACAGCCTTGGCTTCCTGTCAGCCCTGCCCTATGAGGCCTCTGGGTCTCAGTGTCCCTTGGTAATCGCTGCAGTCCTCTCTGTGCGCACTTGCATAGATCTCTGCCTTTCCGGTTCCCCTGAGTTTCCGTGAGCTCAGGGACCCATATGAGTCTGGGTCCCCAGGGTCTCACCAGAAACTGGGGTTCAGTGCAGTTGGAACTGGAGTTCAGAGCAGTTGGGAGGTTCTCTCTTCCTCCTGCTAGAGAAAGCCAGCCGCACACTCATCAGTCTGTCCTCTCTGTGTGCGCGTATGCCTCCAGATCTCTGCCTTTCACAGGTCCCCTGAGTTTCCATGCAGTCCTCCATTTTCCTGACAGTCCAGACTCCCCCCATATGAGTCTCGCCTGGAATTGGGGTTCAGTGCAGTCGTAACTGGGGTTCATTGCAGTCAGTAATTTCCATCTCCCTCCTGCTGGAGGAAGCCAGCCAGGCACTCAGCCGCCTGTCCTTTCCACATGTGAGTCTACATACCTCAGCTTTTTGCAGATCCTCTGAGTCTCTGTGAGCCCCTCTCTTTCCTTCTAGTTGTAGAATTTCCACTCAGCCAGCTGTGGTTCTGGATGATGTCCGTTCTGTCTTTTTTTTTTTTTAATTTAATAAATCTTTATTGTTCAGATTATTACCAGTTCTGTCTTTTAGTTGTAGTTTTGAAATTGTTGTGTGAGGCAGCAGTTTAGGTGTTCACCTATGCCACCATGTTGGTTTCTTCTCTCCATCTCTTTAAATCTGGGCTCCATAGGGCCTGCTGAGACCAACATAGGATGGAGAGGAAGTGGCTCTGAGCAGGTTCTGAGCCACAGCCTCAAGGGGCCTTGCAGCATCTGCTCTCACCCTCTTGGAACCATGAGGCCACAGTGCTATGAGAAAGCTCAGAGTGGGAGAAAAACCACACAAAGAGAAAGGCCCAGCCATCTACAAATGTCAGGTGTGCCTGAATCCCTGTCATAATTAAAAACACCCCCTGCAGGGTAGCATGCCTCTATTCTCCATTGGTCTGGCCCAATGTCTCTCCCAGCTCATCTCTTGTGGTTTCCCTGCACGACCCCCACATCACACTGTCTCAGCCCGTGGTCCACTCACTGTCCAGGTTTGTGTTTTTCCTTTTGTGCTCTTCTGTCTATGCTGATCCTTCGACTGGAATGGGAATGTGCTTCTCTCTATAAAAGCAACTTTCCCAACCTTTAAGCCCAGATGGTGTCTCAGGGTCTCCTGAAGGCCTTTCTCTCCAGTGTGGAAGCACACGTGTGGCCTGTGTTTGACACATGCATGCTCTGCCTGTGCGGTCCATCTCCACAGGCTTAGGACAAGCAAGTTTGAGGGCAGAACTGGGTCTGTTTCCTACATGTCTTCTTAGCCCTCATAGCACACACAGCACCTTGCAGGTAACAAGTATTCAGACACAGGCACTGGACAATTCCATTCTTCCTCTCTCACGATCAGATATTTGAAAAATGTTAGGTTAAATTGCCAAATGAGCTGTTAGCTACCTGCACGAGGGTGACTGAAGGAATGACCTTGGGGACATGAGAGGTTCAAGAATCTCCCTGAGCGCCAGCCTACCCTTCACCAGGTTTTGGACTTCCCACCATTGGAGCCTGAATGTTGACACATTAAATTTTTACAATATATGTTCAATTTTATTATAAATTATTCTCCTTTTTCCTCCCTCCTAATAATGAGGGCTACTCCTCATTATTATTGGGAAAAGCAGACCAGGTCTGAGGGCCTGGGGCCCCTGGGCACAAAGGACAGATCAGACATAGTGAAGAAGGAGCATGAATATGAACTAAACAGGGAGGGGCCTACACGTAGGAATTGGAGATCCCAGGTAGAAAGGCAGGAAGAGGGAGAAAGGTGGATGGGAAACTGTTTACAGTGTTATTTATGCAGCCTTATTTATTCCTCATGTGTACCTCCCCTGTGTGTGTGTGTGATATTTATGCACATACATCTTATAGCATATGGCATGTTATAAAAAGGGATTTTGACAGAATGTACATAAAATTAAAATATGCATTGACAAGGCTCCAAGGGGACCCTGACGGGCAGCTGGGTTGACCTTTGCAAGTCTGGGTTGCCATAAGATGGCCTCAGTTTCCCAACTTCTCCACTCTCCCCACAAAGCTCTCAAGTGGTAAGAGGAAAGGACTTACCAGAGAAGTGTTGGTGTTTGGTGGCAGCAGGGCTGAGGCATTGAACCCGGTTATGTTCGCTGTGGGTGAGCGTAGGACATGGGGAGGGTCAGCAACTTCTGGGCAGGGGGCCTATGATTCCCCCTCAGGGCCCCCACCCTTCCCATCTTCCTCCAGTCCCGTAGAGCCAGGAATTGGCTTCGTTGTGAAGGTGCTCTTCGAGCCCCACCCCTCTGCATTGTTTGTCCAGGGACAGCAGGGGGCAGGGAAGTGGTGGTGGGGCCTGGGCCACCACTCCAAGACCAGCTGGGCCAGGCTAAGGCAGCTGCTCTCTGATGTAAGAGAGCTGTTGCCAAGACCAAGGTCTGACACAAATCAGTGAATAACGTGCCTTTTGTATCCCTACTGGCCACTGGGTTCAAGTCTTTAAACGTTTTCAAAGAACTTAACTCTATGCCATGCACCTTGCCAAACGTTTATACACAACATCTGGCTAAGTTCCTAAATCTGAAAAAAGCCCCCCCCCCCATTTTAAAGATGAGGTAACTGAGGCCCAGAGAGGTCAAGTAACCTTCCCATTGCCCAAGGTCATACAGCTCAAACTTGAGGAGCCGTGACCCATCCCAGGCAGGATGGCCCAGAGCATAGACACTTCCCAGCGAGCATCTTCCCTGTCCTCTCCGCACACACTTCCCTTCTCTCTGGCCCTGGCCCCGTCCACATGTGCTATTTTTGTTTGTTTGTTTGGTTGGTTGGTTTTTAAGTCAGCTGGGCCTGAAGTGCTGGTTGGCTTTGATGTTATCGCCTCTAATCTGCGCTTGCTCCAGTGGGAGCGGAGGAAGCTTAAACCCAGTCCAGCCTCAGCATTCCGGACTCTAAGTGGAGCATGTGAGGGTCCCATCAGGGCAGTGAGAAGAGTTGAGAGGAACTGTGAGGCCTGCCCTGGGGTCTGTGGCCACTCATTACCAAGGCAGGTCTGGGAGGGCCACTTCTGCCCTCTCTCTTCCTCCTGCACTGCATGGTGCCCAAGGGCCAAGTCCTCCCGCCTTCCTCCTCCAGGAAAGGCTGACTGAGTGGTACGTCTGCAGCAGGCTTGGGGAGGGAGCAGGCCTGCCCGCCAGTTTGCTGTTGACAAATCTGAAATGTGCTGCCAGCCCCATCTAGCTCCTGCTGACTGTGTGGTTAGGAGCCCAGAAGGCAGTAGAGGTTATCCCCAAAGCTTCCGTCAGTCCCCAACAAGCTGTCATGGGTGGATGTGACCACAGGGCCCTCTAAGTTGCTCATTCCAGGGAAACTTGGCTGGATGTGGCTAAGGGACTTAGCTTCGACCTACGTCATAACACTTCTAGCAGCTTCACACCCCAGAGCAGCGGTCACCAACTGGTGGTCTGGGAGGTCTGAAAGGTTGGTGACCGCTGCCCCATAGGGTTGTTACCATTATTCTGAGGAAAGCTTCATTTCCTAGAAATCAGGGTCATTTGCTGTCTTGATGCACAATTAACAACGGAATAGAAAAGGTGGCTAGAAGGCTGGCTCAAGTCTACCACTCAGCGGAGGAGGACTTCCAGCTACTGCCTGGGCCTGGTGAGCTCAGTCACACCAGATGCCAATCACACCAGATACTCCTATGGTACCTTCTGCTTAGGCTTAGCCATTCTTTTATATGGGGAACTTGGTAGGATTTATCGGAAAGCCAATTTGAGATAAAGAAGGAAGAATTATAACACGGAAAAGTCCAGAGAGTGTCCCAGGATCAAATAGTTTGAAATTCTAGTGTTTGTAAATGGTACTCACTTGGGATTGAAAGCAGCCAAGTCAGTGTGTGCAGCATCCACAAACAGAATACAAATCAGTTATATTGGAAACAAGATTAAATTTAAAAAGAAAGTGCCCCAAACAAGCTTTTATGATGAAGAGTGACAATGAGTGACTGTGCCATAGTCCAACTTGGTTTTGCAGTAACACTGGAGAGATGGAACAATTAGCAAGCAAGTGGTCCGTGGACTGGGAAAGAAACCCTCCTCAGTTAGTTACCTCCTCCCCAGTCTCCTAAATATCTAGAACTTTCCTCTTCATAATCTTCTAATCCAGTGGTCAGCAAACCCATTAGTCAACAGAGTGGCAAACCACATGTGGCTCGAGAGCCACAGTTTGCCGAACACTGTTTTAATCAAAACAACTTATCCTGGTTCCAGTTCTTTTATTCTCTGATTACACCCCTGGGCTCTGGTAGTATGACCTTCATTAGAGTTACTGTCCCCTTAGGTTTTCTTCCAAACACAGGGTTCAAGACTCTGCATTTGCTCTCTTGGGACAGTAGGTGCCCTTCAAAGCAAGATCACCCTCTGCATTTGAGAAGAGACCCAAGATGAGGGGAAGAGGGTGGGTAGGGGTCCAGGACACCACTGGGGTTACTGCTCACCTGTGTCTGGAGCGACGCACTCACATTTATAGGTGGTGATGGAGTCAGGCTTAAAGTCCATGTTGATGGGGTAGTACTTGAAGGCACTGATCATCTTCTTGATGGCATCATAGATGAAGATGAAGCTGATGAGGGTGGAGAAGCCCTCCTCAGTGAAGCGGGTGATATACTTGATAATAAAGCTGGCATCCGTGGCCACCAACACAAGGCACTGGATGGCTGAGTGCAGGCCAATCCAGAGCCGGAACTCCATGTAGTCCAGGCCATTGCCTCTGGAAGGCAGAGGAAATTGGGGGGGCCTCCAGCCCAGGGGCCTGGGCTGTGCTTGGCTCCCCAGACACCACCTGAATGACTCATCTGTCCCTCCAATGGCACAGATGCCCTCCTAGGAACTGCAAGAGGACTGGAGACAGGGACAATTGGGACAATTTCTGGGTGGGGTTGTCTGATCTTTGAAAAGTCTGAAAAAGGATCTCATGGGGTGACAGGAAGGTGCCAAGATATCTTAGTTCTCACATTTTGGTAACAAACATGTGAATGGAAAAAAAAGAAGGAATTTCAGACTGACAGCTGGGGCAGGCCTTAGAATAGCTTCATGGCTGCCCAGGTTAGAATAGAGCCTTCTGACGCCCAGCTCAACTTTTCATGCCCTGCACTGACTTCCAAGACATCATTGCTCACAAGCAGAGTGCTGTGAATTCTCTTCTCGCGTCTTGCCTAGATGTCTCCCTGTCCGCTATGCTAATATACAATAAGGTGACTTAGAGGCAGGTAGCTAGAGGAAGTCAGAGGAACCACCTGGCAGTCCTCTCTGCACAGATAAAGACAGCTTTGGACCTGCTCACCCTGCCTCCCCTTTGGCGCCCCCCGCCCCCCCCCCCTCAGTCTTGGTAGACTGCCCGAGGAACACCTACTTGCTAAAATCAAAGAGAAGCTTCTCGAAGATGAGGATGGGCCCTGTGCTGCTCAGGATGATGAGAGGCTGTCCCGAGAAGAGGCAGAACAAGAAGCCGGCCATGGCAGTGCCCAGGAAGCTCTCCATCACTCCCTGGGGGCACAAGGAATGTGAGGCTCCGTGGAGGCAGAAGGGGTCTTTGGGCACAAAACCAATCACACCTATCTCACCAAGGACCCAGGCCACAGTGCTCACTCTTTATTCTAGGC
>PVJN01022325.1:0-33444 GCA_004026805.1 Lasiurus borealis | reverse complement strand
CTCTGGGTGTCTGTGAGCCCCTCTCTTTCCTTCTAGCTGTAGAACTTCCACTCAGCCAGCTTTCCTGTGGTTCTGGATGATGTCTGTTCTGTCTTTCAGTTGTAGTTTTGAAATTGTTGTGCGAGGCAGCAGTGTAGGTGTTTACCTATGCCGCCATCTTGGCTCCTCTATATTTCAAATTTTTTACTTGATTCTTGCCTTTCTCTAGTCTGCTGTTAGGACTCTGTATAATATTTTTTATTTCAGTCAGTGTCTCTAGTTGGTCCTTTTTCATCTCCTCTTGGGACTCGCAAAATTTATGCATCATCTCTAGCATCTCTAGTTGGTCCTTATGCATCTCTTCTTGGGACTTGATAAACTTATCCATCTTTTCTAGCATATTCTTGCAAAACCTTATAAGCGTGGTTTTGAACTCTATATCCTGTCGTTTTTTTTCCTCCATTGCTTTTGTTTGTGATTCCTTTTTTTGTCTGGATCTGGGGTTTAGTGTCGTAGGATAAGGGGTTCGGTGCAATTGGGAATCTCCGTTTCCCTCCCGCCAGAGAAAGCCAACCAGGTACTCAGGCACCCGCTCTCCCAGTGCGCGGGTCTCCGTACCTCAGCTTTTTGCAGCTCCCCTTGGTCTCTGTGAGCCCCTCTCTTTCCTTCTAGTTGTAGAATTTCCACTCAACCAGCTTTCCTGTGGTTCTGGATGATGTCCATTCTGTCTTTTGGTTGTAGTTTTGAAATTGTTGAGTGAGGCAGCAGTGTAGGCATTTACCTATGACACCATCTTGGATACTCCTCAAGTTCCTTCTTTTAAATGGCAGCATAGAATTCCATTGTGTAGATGTACCACCGTTTTCTGATCCACTAATCTGCTGATGGGCACCTAGGCTGTACCAAATTGTAGCTATTGTAAATTGTGCTGCTATGGACATAAGGGTGCATAAATCCTTTCTGATTGGTGTTTGTGATTTCTTAGGATAAATTCCTAAGAGTGGGATTGCTGGGTCAAATGGGAGATCCATTTTTAGTTTTTATGAGGAAACTCCATACTGTTCTCCACAGTGGCTGCAACAGTCTGCATTCCCACCAAAAGTGCACAAGGGTTCCTTGCCAACACTTGTTTGTTGATTTGTTGATGATTGCCATTCTGACCGGTGTAAGATGGTATCGCATTGTCATTTTGATTTGCATCTCTCAGATGATTAGTGACTTTGAACATGTTTTCATGTGTCTCTTGGCCTTACTTCTGTCATCTTTCAAAAAGCTTCTATTTAGGACGGTTGCCCATTTTTTTATTGGATGGTTTATCTTCCTTTTATTAAGTTGTATAAGTTGGCTGTAGATGTTGGAGATTAAACCTTTATCAGTGATAACGTTTGCAAATATGTTCTCCCATACAGTGGTCTTTCTTGGTGTTTTGTTGATGGTTTCTTTTGCTGTGCAAAAGCTTTTTATTTTGATGTAGTCCCATTTGTTTATTTTTCCTTTAGCTTCCATTGTCTTTGGAGCAGTATCAGTGAAGAAGTTCTTTTGGAATATATCTGACATTGTGCTGCCTGTGGATTCCTCTAGTATTTTTATGGTTTCCCTTCTAATGTTTAAGTCCTGTATCCATTTTGAGTTTATTTTTGTATTTGGAGTAAGTTGGCGGTCCAGTTTCATTTTTTTGCATGTATCTGTCCAATTTTCCCAACACCATTTATTGAAAAGGCTATCTTGGCTCCACTGTATGTTCATGCCTCCTTTGTCAAATATTAGTTGAGCATAATGGTTTGGGTGGATATCTGGGTTCTCTATTCTATTTCATTGGTCTATATGTCTGTTCTTGTGCCAGTACCAGGCTGTTTTGAGAACAGTTGCTTTGTAGTGTAGGTTGAAATTTTGTATTGAGATCCCACCTACTTTATTCTTATTTCTCACAATTGCTGTAGCTATTCGTGGTCTTTTTTTGTTCCAGATGAATCTATGAAGACTTCTTTCTAGGTCTGTGAAATGTGTCGTTGTTATTTTAATGGGTAGTGCATTGAATCTATAGATTGCTTTGGGTAGTATGGACATTTTAATGATGTTGATTCTCCCAGTCCATGAGCATGGTATGCTCTTCCATCTGTTAACATCTTCCTCTATCTCTTTTTTCAGTGTCCTGTAGTTTTCTAAATATACGTCTTTTGCCTCTTTAGTTATGTTTATTCCTAGGTATCTTAGTTTTTTTTGGTGCGATGGTAAATGGGGTTGATTTTTTAGTCTCTCTTTCTGTAATTTCACTATTAGTGTATAGAAATGCCACAGACTTCTTAGCATTAATTTTGTATCCTGCTACATTGCCAAATTCATTAATTAAGTCAATTAGTTTTGGAATAGAATCCTTTGGGTTTTTTATGTACAATATCATGTCATTTGCAAATAAGGAGAGCTTTACTTCTTCTTTTCCAATTTGGATGCCTTTTATTTCTTCTTCTTGTCTAATTGCAATGGCTAATACTTCCAGTACTATCTCAAACAGGAGAGGTGAGAGTGGGCATCCCTGTCTAGTTCCTGTTCTTAGGGGAAATGGTGTTAGTTTTTGCCCATTGAGTATGATATTAGCTGTGTGTTTATCATATATGACTTTTATGATGTTGAGGTATGCTCCTTCTATTCCCATCTTGCTGAGAGTTTTTATCAATAAAGGGTGTTGGATTTTGTTATATGCTTTTTCTGCATCAATTGATATGACTATGTGATTTTTATCTCTCCATTTGTTTATGTGATGTATCACGTTTATTGATTTGCGGATATTGTACCATCCCTGCATTCCTGGGATGGATACTACTTGTTCATGGTGTATGATCTTTCTGATGTACTGCTGGTTCAGGTTTACTAGAATTTTGTTGAGGATTTTGGCATCTATGTTCATGAGAGATATTGGCCTATAATTCTCTTTCATTGTTTTGTCTTTATCTGGTTTTGATATTAGGGTGATGCTGGCTTCATAGAAGGAGTTTGAAAGTTTTCCTTCTTCTTGAATTTGTTGGAATAGTCTGGGGAGGATAGGTTGTAAGTCTTCCTTCAATGTTTGGTAAAACTCCCCTGTGTAGCCATCTGGCCTCGCGCTTTAGTTTGCTCGAAGCTTTTTGATGACTGCTTCAATTTCTTCATAGTTATTGGATTATTGAGATGTTTAGATGCTTACTGATTGAGTTTTCATGTGTTGTTTTCCTTGAAATATGTCCATTTCTTACAGGTTGTCCAATTTGTTGAAATAGAATTGTTCATAGTATTTTTTGACACTCTTTTCTATTTCGTTGGAGTCTGTTGTTGTTTCACCTCTTTAATTTCTGATTTTGTTCATTTGGAAACTCTCTATTTGCTTCTTAGTTAGCCTGGCTAGAGGTTCATCTATTTTGTTTATTCTTTCAAAGAACCAGCTCTTGGTTTTGTTGATCTGTTGTATTGTTTGTTTGCTCTCTATGTTGTTTATCTCCACTCTGATCTTTATTATGTTCTTCCTTCTGCTTATACCTGGCTTTTTTATTGCTCTTTCTAACTGTTTGAGTTGTAGGTTTAGGTTATTTATTACCATTGCTTCTTGTTTTTTGCTGTAGGCTTGTAGAGCTATGAACTTTACTCTCAAGACTGCTTTCACTGTGTCCCATATATTTTGGATTGTTGTCTTTTCATTATTTTTATTGTCATAATGTTTTTATTTCTTTCTTGACCTCTTGGTTACCCAGTCACTGTTTGATAGCATGCTGTTTAGTCTTCATGTGTTTTATTTCTTTGGATTTTTTTTTTATGTTAGTTGACTTCCAGTTTTATGCACTATGATCTGAGAAGCTGCTTTGTATGATTTCTATGTTATTGAATTTGAAAAGACTTTGCCTATGACCCAACATATGGTCTATATTTGAAAATCACCCATATGCACTAGAGGGGAATGTATATTCTGTGGATTTGGGGTGAAATTTTTTGAGTATGTTAATTAATTCCATCTGGTCTAATGAGTCATTTAGGATTGATGTTTCTTTGCTGATTCTTTGTTTAGAGGATTTGTTCAGTGGTGACAGTGGGGTATTAAAGTCTCCTACTATGATTGTATTGCTGTCAATCTTTCCCTTAATATCCTCCAGGAGTTGTTGTTTTTTTAAGTATTTGGGTGCTCCAGTATAGGATGCATATGCCAGAGTTATGTTTTCTTGTTGGATTGCTCCTTTTAGAGTTATAATGTGGCCTTTCTTATCTTTTGGTATGTTCTCCACTTTGAGATCTAATTTGTCAGAAATATTTATTGCTACCCAAGCTTTTTTTCCCATTTCCTTTTGCCTGAAAAACCGTTTTCCATCCCTTCAGCCTCAGTCTTTGTGCATCTTTTTTTCTGAGGTTGGTTTCTTGTAAACAGTAGATATATGGGTCATGTTTTCTTGTCCAATCTTCTTCTTCTTCTTCTTCTTCTTCTTCTTCTCCTTCTTCTTCTTCTTCTTCTTCTTCTTCTTCTTCTTCTTCTTCTTCTTCTTCTTCTTCTTCTTCTTCTTCTTTTACAGCAGATCCTTTAACATTTCTTGCAATGCTGGTTTGGTGATAATAAATTCCCTTAGTCCTTTTTTTGTCTGTGAAGCTCCTGATTTCTCCTTCAGTTTTGATTGAAAGTCTTGCTGGGTAGAGTATTCCTGTATTCAGACCATTCCTTTGTATGACTTTGTATATTTCATTCCATTCCCTTCTGGTCTGATGAGTTTCTGTTGAGAAATCATTTGCTACTCTGATTGGGGTTCCTTTGTAGGTAATTTTCTGTCTCACTCTGGCCACTTTTAAGATTCTCACTTTTTTTTTGTTCGTGTTTGCCGATTTAATTATAATATGCCTTTGTGTCAGTCTTCTGGGGTTCATTTTGTTTGGGACTCTATGAGTTTCTTGGATTTGTGTGAATTATTTTCTTCTCTATATAAGGATATTTTTTCTGTCATTATTTCTTCAAACAGGTTTTCTATTCCTTGCTCAGATTCCTGTCTTTTTTGGAACCCTATTATGTGGATGTTATTTTGTTTCCTGTTGTCTGGGAGTTCCCTTGGGCTCTTCTCTCACTTTTTAACTTTTTTTTTTTCTGTAAGCTGCTGGACTTTGGTATTTTTTCCTACCTTGTCTTCTAGCTCACTGATGCAGTACTCTTCTTCTTCTAGCCTACTTGGATGCTTTCTATTGAGTCTTTATGCAGCAATGTCATTTTTCATTTATTTTTGGTTCTTTTTCATTTCCTCTTGGTCCTTCTTCATTTCCACTTGGTTTTTACTCATATTATCGAATTTGTCTTCCATTCTTTTCAGCCATCTTATGCCCATTTCTCTGAATTATTTCTCTGGCAAACTGCTTGCCTCCATTTCATTTACTTCCTTTTCTGGTGATGCCTGCTTTTCTTTCATATGCCAGCTTTTTCTTTGTCTGCCTATGGTCTTTCTTCTCTAGGCGTCTGGTTATGTAATTCTCTCTTTCCTGAATTGATTTAAAGGCACAAAATACAACACACAATGCACAAGCACTGCACATAAATATGTTCATTATATTAATAGCCACAAATAAAGGTGACCACCAAAGAGAGTCAAATTAGGAGATAGGAGAGAATAAGAAAGAGAACAGAAGTAAATTATGTATATGAGGAGAAAACTACAATAGAAAAGCCACTAATCCTGACAAATGCCAGCAACAAGTACCTGGAGATTAATGCAATCTACAAACAACAACTAATATCAAAAGAGGTGAGAAGAAGCAGAAGTAAAAGCAAACAAAAACAAAGCAAACTAAAAGCAAAACAAAATAAGAATAATAAGCAAAACAATCTCAGAAAAAAGTATAAAAAAATCGATATAATCACCATTCAAACAGACAACAAAAAAAAGGACAGAGAGGGAAATTTTTTTTTAATAGTGAAGACATAAAAGAGAGAGTTGTATATGGACTTGGAACTGAAGATTAGAAATTAGATATATAAGTGGGGTGAAATTTTAACAGGGGATAAAAAGAAAGAATAGGAAAAATTTAAGTAGGAAAATGGTAAGAGAAACAGGACAACAAATGGGGAAAAGTTAAGAAGATAGTGATGGCATAAAGGTAGAGTTGAGATAGAGTAAATTGATGTTAAAGAAAAGATGAAAATAGAATGTGGAGCTCTAATCCCAAAGTACAATAAAGAGAAAATAAAATGACACTGTTTAAAAAATAGTTAAAATAGTAATAGTAATAATACTGATTGAAAATAAAAATGTAATAATTAAAAAGGTAAAATAAAGTGAGGAAAAAAGGAAAAAAATAGTTTCTTAAGTAAAAATTGAAAAATAAAAAAATAAAAAATAGAAAGTGAAGGTGATTCACTTCCTCTATTGATCTGTTTTTGGTGTGCCTGTTTCCCATTTGGAACAGTATTGCAGCTCCCTTCGTTCCACCCATGCTCAGTGTTGTAAGCCAGTCCTGGTTTTTAAGCAGGCTGTGTGTCTTAATCATTTTATTTTATTTTTTTGTGATTACACAAGAATGAATTTGTGAGTCAGCCCATGGGTGGCAGTTTTTCTGGATTGTCCTCTACAGAGACTACAGGTCCTCTTTAGCATGTGCTTAGATCCTGCTTTCCCTATGGCACTCCACACTGGTTTGTAGGAGTGGGCTGTCCCAGAGCTGGTTCTCTAACCATCACTCTCCACTCCACTCCCCAGGTTCCAAATAAACAACTTTATCCTGCAGTTTCCCAAGGTGTCCCTATACTGGGTGATCCTATATATTGGGCTTAGCAATCAGAAGCAAGGATTTGAAGAGTAAAAAGTACAAGTCTTCCCAGTCCCCACTCTAGTTCAAACAGCCAACACACTTTAATAACTCCCAGGCTTTCCTTCTGTGTCATATCAAAATGGGTTGTTTTCTAGAGATCCCCTCTGTTAGCAGCTCTGAGGACCTCCTTCCACATTCAGGGATCACACCATGCCCAACAACCACGAATTTCTCTAGTTATAGAGTATCCCCAATCCTCCAGTTCCCACAGTGTGTGCATTTCTCTGTCCTGTGGGAAACCTCACCATATCTCTGGCAAAATCTAACCTTTCCATGTGGCATGTAGAGCTCCTCTGAATCCAAGTGTTTGCACTAATTGGAGACCAATATTCTGGGTGCCACAGCTGTAGATTTTCAGGCTTCTGTAAACTTCCACTTTCCCCTTCAAGATGGCATGGTCTCCATGTCTGAGCTGGTGGCTCCAGGAGAATAAAACCAGCATCAGTGGAGTCTGTCCAGTCATGGGAGCCCCATCCAGCTGTCCCCACCCTCTCCTGCAGTATAGTTGTCCCTTAACTCTCCAACAAACACTCCCAGTGCAACCTCAGCTGTTCTTTCTGTCTGTTCAGGGACAAAGCTTGGGACACGTCCATCTATTCCACTGCCATTATTCTTTCCATTTTTAACTTTTTGAGGAAATGCCATACTGTTTTCCACAGTGGCTGCACCCTTCTACATTCCCACCAGCAGTGCACAAGGATTCCCTTTTCTCCACATCTTCACCAGCACTTGTCTTTTGTTGATTTGTTGATGACCGCCATTCTGACAGGTGTGAAATGGTATTTCATTGTTGTTTTGATTTGCATCTCTCAGATTGGTGACTTTAAGCATGTTTTCATATGTCTCTGGGTTCTGTATGTCCTCTTTTGAAAAGTGTCTATTTAGATGCTTTGCCCAATTTTTGATTGACTATTTATCTTCCTGTTGTTAAGTTGTATGAGTTCTCTGTAAATTTTGGAGATTAAACGCTTATCAGAAATATCACTGGCAAATATGTTCTCTCATACAGTGGGCTTTCTGGTTGTTTTGTTGATAGTTTCTTTTGCTGTGCAGAAGCTTTTTATTTTGATATAGTCCCATTTGTTATTTCCTCTTTAGTCTCAATTGCCCTAGGAGCTGTGTTGGTAAAGATAATGCTATGACATAAGTCTGCTATTTTGCTGCCTATGGAGTTTTTGTAGGATTTTTATGGTTTCCCATCTTACTTTTAAGTCCTTTAGCCATTTTGAATATGTGTATGGTGTAAGTTGGTAGTGTAGTTTCATTTTTTTGCATGCACCTGACCAAATTTCCCAGCACCATTAATTGAAGAGACTCCATTGTATGCTCTTGCCTCCTATGTAATATATTAATTGAGCATAATGCCTTGGGTCGATTTGTGGGTCTGTTATGTTCCATTGGTCTATATGTCTGTTCTTGTGCCAGGAACAGGCAGTTTTGAGAACTGAAGTTTGGTCATATAGCTTGATATCTAGTATTGTGATCACTCCAATTTTTTCTTCTTTCTCAGAATTGCTGTGGCTATTCGGGGTCTTTTTTTATTCCTGATAAATTTTTGAAGAGTTTTTATTAGACCTGTGAAATATGCCATTGGTATTTTATTGGGGGTTGCATTGAATCTGTTGATTGCTTTGTGTAGTATGGACATTTTAATGATGTTGATTCTATCAATCCATGAACATGGTATGTTCTTCCATTTGTTATGTCTTCCTCTATCTCTCTTTTTTTTTAAATATCCTATAGTTTTCTGAGTACAGGTCTTTTTCCTCCTTAATTAAGTTTACTAGTATTATTAGGTATTTCAATTTTTGTGTGTGCAATGGTAAATAGGATTGTTTTTGTTTGCTTGTTTGTTTGTTTGTTTGTTTGTTTCTCTTTCTGTGAGTTCACTATTGATGTATAAAAAGGCCATAGATTTCTGGGTATTAATTTTGTATCCTGCTACATTGCTGAATTCATTTATTAGATCTAGTAGTTTTTTTCGTGGACTCTTTGGGATTTTCTATGTATAGTATCATGTCATCTATGAATAGGACAGTTTTACTTCTTTTCCAATTTCGATGCCTTTTATTTCTTCTTGTCTGATTGCTATGGCTAGCGCTTCTGATACTATATTGAACAGAATTGGTGACAGTGAGCATCCCATATTGTTCCTGTTCTTAGGGGAAATGAGTTTAATTTTTTTCCCATTGAGTATGATGTTGGCTGTAAGTTTGTCATATAAAACTTTTATTATGTTGAGGTATGAGCCCTTTATTACCACTTTGTGGAGAGATTTTGTTAAGAAAGTGTGTTAGATTTTGTCAAATGCTTTCTTTTGCATTGATTGACCTGATTATGTCATTTTTATCTCAACTTGTTTATGTGATATTTACTGATTTGTGGTTAATGTGCCATCCTTGCATGCCAAGAATAAATCCCACTTGGTCATGGTGTATGATCTTTCTATTGTAATATTGAATCCAATTTCTTAGAATTTTGTTGAGGATTTTAGAATCTATGCTCATCATTTATCTGAGCCTATAGTCCTCTTTTTTTGAGGTATCTTTATCTGGTTTTGGGATTAGGGTAATGCTGGCTTCATAGAAAGAGTTTGGAAGTGTGCCTTCTTCTTGAATTTTTTGGAATAGTCTGAAGAGGATAGGTTTTAGTTCTTGTTTGAATGTTTCATAGAACTCCCCTGTAAAGCTTCTGGAACAGGGCTTTTGTTTGCTGGAGGTTTTTTTTAATGCTGTTTTAATTTCTTTAGTAGTTATCAGCCTATTGAGCTTTTTTTATTTTTATTTTTCCTGATTGAGTTTTGGGAACTTGTGTTTTTCAAAGAATATGTCCATTTTCATTTAGGCTGTCCATTTTTTTTTTGAAGAGATTTTTTCATATCATTTTTTCATAATTGTTTGTATTTCTGTGGGATTTGTTGTTACTTCACCTCTTTCATTTCTGATTTTGATTAGTTGGGTCCTCTCTCTTTGCTTCTTGGTAAGCCTGGCTAGAGCTTCAGCAATTTTGTTTATCCTTTCAAAGAACCAGCTCTTGGTTTTGTTAAACTTTTGTATTGTTTTTTTTTTTTTTGGGGGGGGGTCTCTATGTTGTTTATTTTCACTCTAATCTTTATTATTTCCTTTATTGTGCTTATGCTGGGCTTTTCTTGTTGCTCTCTTTTTAACTCTTTGAATTACAGGGTTAGGTAATTTATTACCATTGTTTCTTTTTATGAGGTAGGCCTGTAGAGCTATGAGCTTCCTTCTCAAGACTGCTTCTACTGTGTCCATAGATTTGGGATTGTTATGTTTTCATTGTCATTTGTTGTATGATGCTTTTTATTTCTTCTTTGATCTCTTGGGTAACCAAATCATTTTTTAATAGCATGCTATGTAGCATCCAATTGTTTGATGTTTTTTGTTGTTGTTGTTTTCTTGATTGCTTCCAGAAGATTTTTTATGTAGTTGGATGCTTCTGTACTGGGTGAATATATGTTTACCAGAGTTATATCCTTTTGATATTATGAAGTGACCTTCCTTATCTCTTGTTATGGCTTAAACTTTGAGATCAATTTTGTCATTTCCATTTCCCTGAAAAATGTTTTTCCATCCCTTCACTTTTAGTCTCTGTGAGTCCCTTCTTCTCAGGTGGATCTTTCAGTAGATGGCATATTTATGGGTCATGTTTTTTTTAATCCATTCAGCCACTGATGTCTTTTGCTTGAAGCATTTAGTCCATTTATGTTTAAGGTTATTATTGATAAGTACTTGTTTGCAGCCACTTTTATTCTTTATACCTGTGTTCCCATTCATATTCCTTCTTTTTGCAGCAGTCCCTTTAGCATTTCTTGCATTGCTTGTTTTGCAGTAATAAACTCCCTTAGCCTTTTTTGTCTGTAAAGCTCCTGATTTCCCTTTCAATTTTGAATGGTAGCCTTGCTGGATAGAATATTCTTGAACTCAGTCCTTGCTTGCATCACTTTGTATACTACATTCCATTCTCCTCCAGCCTGATATGTTTCTTTTGAGAAATCACTTGATAACCTAATGGGAAATCCCTTGTTGGTAATTTTCTGTCTCTTTCTTGCAGCCCATAAGATTCTTTTCTGTCATTAATGTTTGCCATTATAAATACAACATATCTTGGTTTGGGTCTTTTTATGTTCATCTTGTTTTGGACTCTCTGTGCTTGTGTGACTTTTTCTTTACAAAATCAGGGAAGTTTTCTGTTATTATTCCTTTAAATATGTTTCCTATTCCTTGCTCCTCTTCTTGTCCTTATGACAACCCTATAATATGGATATTACTTTGTTTCATGTTGTGCCAAACCTTCCTCACATTCTCCTCCTTCTTTCTAATTTTTTTCTCTCCTGTTCAAATTTTGTGTATTTTTACCTTGTCTGCTAAATCTCTAATTTGGTCCCCCATTTCTTCTAGTCTACTGTTGAAACCTTCCTTTTTTTTATTATAGCTATTTACTCTTCATTTCCTCTTGATTCTTACCAATGTTGATAATTTTCTCATCCAACTGGTTTAAGAAATATATGACCCTTACTCTGTATTCTATCTCTGGCATATGCTTGCCTCCATTTCATTTAGTTCCTTTTCATGTGATTTGTCCTTTTCTTGGGAGCTTGTTCTTTTCTTTTTTTCTCCCCATTTTTGCTGTCTCTTTCTGGCCCTTGGATCCCTTCTTAAGGTCTAGGGGTTGAAACCCCTAGAAGTTCAATGATTCAAGATGCACTAGATCAGAAGCTGAGTTTTCCTTGAGTTTCACACCTTTATTGTCTCTGCTCTGGGTTCTACCTTGGCTCTGGTCTCTCAGTTGTTCTCTTCAGATTCTTGGGGTTGGTGGGAGTGCTGAAATGGTGGGCTTGGTAGGAGAGTCATGCATCCGAAGATTTGCTGAGGTGGCCAGGCACCGAGGTGCACAGTGTCAGCAGCGGAAGCAGTGGACTTGGCCATAGAAGCACACTCTAAGACTCAGCAAGGAGTCCAGGCAACAAGTCTCATGGGGTGGAAGACTGAGCAACAGGCTTGGAAGAAGGAGCATGCATTGTGAGACTCACCAAGGTGTCCAGGGTCCAAGTCACTCTGGGTCTGTGGCTGAAGCAGTGAGCTTAGCAAGAGAGGCACTCACTCTGAGATATACCAAGGTGTCCATGCATCTAGTCACACGGGGTCTGGAGCTGAAGTGATGCAGGCTTGGCAAGAGGGCCAGGCACTCTAGACTCACTGGAGCTGGTGGCCAGGGATTTGTAGTCCTGCAAATGAGGTAGCTGGTCTTTGGCTGGAGTGGCTGCGGGGTCCAAGATTGTGTCTGAGGCCACTATCAGTGGTGGTGAAGATGGTCTCCTAGTCACAGAAGCTCTCCCCTTCAAGGTGGCATAGTTTCTATGCTAGATCTGGCTGCCCCAGTAGTTCTTCCAGATGTAGCAGTGGTTCCCATCCAGGAGAGCCTGGTCTGCCAGCCCTTCAGACTCCTGAAAGATCTAACTGTTTCTCTCCCTCTCTCTCTCTCTCTCTTACACACACACACATACACCATGCATGACTACACACTCCCCTTTTACTCCCTCCCTCATTCATTTACACTCTCAAACTCACTGCTGTCCCTCTGGCCAACATCTCTCCCACCCACTTTCACTTTTATGCACTAATAATGGACTCCAGAAAGGGAAACTAAGAAAACTATAATATTTACAATAGCACAAAAAAATCTAATAATAAATTTAACCAAGGTTGTAAAATTCCTATAATCAGAAAATTTTAAGATACTGAAAAAAGAAATTGAAGAATACTGTATACAAATAAGTGGAAGCATATGTTGTCTTCATGGATAGGAAGAATTAACATTAAAATTACCATACCATCTAAAGCAATCTATAAATTCAATGCAATGCCTATCAAGATATCAATGGCATATTTCATAGACCATATTTGCCAATGTTATATCTGATAAAGGCCTAATCCCAAAATATATAGGAAATTCATACATCTTAACAAAAGGAAGATAAACAATCTAATAAAAAAAATTGGCAAAGGATTTAAATAGACACTTTTCAATTGTGGACATAGAGAAGGCCAAGAGACATATGAAAACATGCTCAAAATCACTAATCATCAGAGAGATGCAAATCAAAATGTCAATGAGGTACCATCTCAGACATGTCAGAATGGCTATCATCAACAAATCAACAAATGACAATTGCTGGCAAGAATGCTGAGAAAAAGGAACCCTCCTGCACTATTTTTAGGAATGCAAACTGAGGCTGCCACTATGGAGAATAGTGTGAAGTTTCCTCAAAAAACTAAAAATGAAATTTCTATTTGATACTGTGATCCAACTTCTAGGAATATATACCAAGAAACTAGAAACATCAATCAGAAAGGATAAATGCATCCCTATGTTCATAACAGCACAATTTACAATAGATAAGATTTAAGTGCCCATCAGTAGATGAATGGATTAAAAAACTTTCATACATTTACATGTTCGAGTACTGGGCCATTGTAAAAAAGAAAGAACTCTTTCTATTTGCAGCAGATGGATGGATTTGGAGAGCAATTTGCTAAGTGAAATAAGTCAGTGGGACAAAGATAAATATCACATGCTCTCACTCATTTGTGGACTATAATGCACAACATAAATTGATGAACAAAAATAGATCCAAAGATAGAGAAGCATCGAACAGACTGTCAAACTTCAGAAGGTAGCAGGGGAGTGGGGTTGGTAAGAGATCGACCAAAAGACTTGTACGTATGCATATAAGCATAATCAATGGGTACAGACACTAGGAGGTGAGGACATGTCCTGGGGGCTGAGGATGATCAAGAAGATGTCAATGAGGGAAAAAGAAGACATATGTAATACTATATGTAATATTTTAAACAATAGAGCATTTAAAAAAAAAGTAAAAATGGAGCTGCCTTGTGACCTAGCAATTCTAATTCTGGAAATATATTTAAAGAAACCTGAAAAACTAATTTGAAAGAATGTTTGCATCCCTGTGTTCTCTGCAGTGTTATTTACAATAACCATGATTTGGGAGCAGCCCAAGTTCCATCAGTTTTAAATCCATAAACCATGGTGGATTTACAAAATACAGTACTTCTCAGATGTTAAAAAAAAAAAAGTATTAGCTTTTTGACGACATGGATGGACCTGGAAAGCATTATGCTAAGTGAAATAAGCTAGTCAGAGAAAGGTAAGTGCCATATGATTTCACTTATATGTGAAATCTAATAAACAAAATAAAATAACAAACAAAATTGAAAAACTCATAGATTCAGAGACTACACTGACAACTGTAAGAGGGGAGGGTGATGGAGGTCTTGGTGAAAGGTGAAGTGATTAAACCAAAATAATAATCTATAATAATAAAAGCATAATATGCTCATTAGACCAGACAAAGCCAGGGCTGTGAGGGAAGCCTGGGTCCCAAGTGCCTTTCTTCATTATAAATAAAGAAAAAACTGGACAAAGTCTATGAAACATCTGTTTGCAAACATTGGACAACTGGCAATGCAGAATTTTGACCAGTAAGAGAAGGGAAACAAAGGGAGCAAGCCCTAATATGTATGTCCCTGATTTTCTTCCTGGAGAAACTTTCTGGATCATACATAGTACATGGAAGGGGATTCTAAACAAAGCATGGTGGTCTCAGTGATTTAGGGAAACAGATCGGGTATCAGAGAGGCTGCAGTGACTGGACTTTGTGGGCCATTGTATCAGAGAGAATGGCATTGCCCAGATAAAGAGCTCTAAACATCTGCATATGGTCTCATTGAGTCCTTGGTTGAATTCTGTGCCCTGCATACTTATGAGTTTTCAAGTGGTTTGTTAAAGAACAATTACTGAGTACAGAACAAACTACTAGGAATCTATAGGCTAAACAAGTCTTAGCACTAACAAAGGATAGAGAGATGGTAGAGTTCACACAGTGATGAGACCTTTTTGAATATCTGGTATAGTTAATAGAGACCCCAGAAGGGCCATGCCTTGATATTAAGGCTAAATAGCCCTAGATTAAAGGCCACCTTAAGTCCATACCAACAGAGTTTAAATTCAAGTCTTGAAAGCTGATCTGTAGGCCATTTAACTGTCTTCCAAGTAAAGCTGTTCTTTAAAAGAAGAACAAGAAAAATTAGGAATTACTGCAGGAAACTGGGAATCAAAATCAGGAAATAGAAACTAAAAAAAAAACAACCCACAATAATGATTGAAAGCAGACAAGAATTTGAGGCAGCTATTATAAATATGTTGAAGAACTTAAAGAGAGCATGAAAATAATGAGTTAAATAAAAAATAAAGATCTAAGTGTTCCCTAGCTGGTTTGGCCCAGTGGGTAAAGTGTCAGCCCATGGACTGAAAAAGTCCCAGATTTGATTCTAGTCAAAGACATATGCCTGGGTTGTTGGCTTGATCCCGATTGGGGGGCATTCGGGAGGCAGCTAATCAATGGTTCTTTCTCATCATTGATGTTTCTACCTCTCTTTCTTTCTCCCTTTCTCTTTGAAATAAATAATGTGTGTGTGTGTGTGTGTGTGTGTGTGTGTAATTTTAAAAAAAGAAAAGAGCAAAGTGGAACCTCTAGAAATAAAAGATCCTATGTAATAAAAGGCTAATTCAAATTGACCGAACAACAGAACAGCCAGTTGCTATGACATGCACTGATGACCAGGGGACAGAGGCTCAACACAGGAGCTGCCTCATGGTGGTCAGTGCGCTCCCACAGTGGAAGCTCTGCTCATCTAGAAACCCTGAGCTGTGCTCATGGCTGGTGAGCACAGGGGCGATGGTGGCAGCCTCTACCACCTCTGCAGCAGTGCTAAGGATGTCTGACATTCCCTAAGGGCTCCCAGAATACAAGAGGGAACAGGCCAGGCTGAGGGACCTCCCCCAAGTGCACTAATTTTATGCACTGAATCTCTAGTAATAATAATAATAAACTCATAGACACAGATAACAGAGGGAAGAAGAGTGGGCAGTGGTAGAAGATTTTAAATGAGGATAAATGGTGATGGAAGGAAACTTGACTTGGGGTCATAAATACAATATACAGATTATGTTTCATGGAATTGTATACCTGAAGCTTTTATAATTTCATTAACCTGTGTCACCCCCATAAATTATTTTTTTAAAAACCAATAGTAGGCATTGAAACTGGGACTCAAAGCTATTGGACATTGAAATTGAGACTCAATCATTTTTCTTTTGCTCTGGTGGGTTTATCTCTAGTCTACAGGGGTAAGATGTTTTTAAAGACAAGAAACGGAGTGGAGGGGAAGAAGCAAATGCAGAGGCAAAGAAGCAATGAACGGACTGTCGTGCTACAGTGGGAAGGCAGGGAAAATTGGGAAGGAGGGGTCTATGGGAGATCAACGGAAGGACTTGTATGCATGTGTGTGTAGGCATAGCCAGTGGAGACAGGGCAATGGGGGAAGACGGGGGGGGGGGGGGGGGGGGGGGGGGGGGGGGGGGGGGGGGGGGGGGGGGGAATGGGTGAGGGCAGGTACTTGGGGGTGGGGAGGGTAATAGGGGGAAAAATAATAATAAAAATAAATAAATAAATAAAATAAACAATAGTAGGTTTAATGTTCACATTCTTTTATGTATTAGTTTCTTCAAAAAATTAACATGGATGCCGATACATTCTTTTTTATACTACAGTAAATACCAATGTATAGTCTATGTAGAAAATTTCACTGTTAATAAAAAAGAAAGTTAAAACAACCTAAAATTTAGTGTTTGAAATATATTAAACATATTATGATATATCTAAAAAATAATGTTAAGAACTCAAATGTTCAGTAAGTGAAATTTGATGAAATGATGAAATAGATACTCATAATACATAATGCAAGGAAAACATCAGACATGTTATAATGTGTGTATTTGTGTGTGTGTGTGTGTGTGTAAGAACTTTGAACCAAAATATTAATAGTAGATTTTTACATGGTTGAAAATATAAATTTTTCCTTCTCTATTCCCACACTTTCCTATATTGAGTATATGAATGTAAAACATCTATACATATAAAACCCTAATATGAAGATAGACCAAATGCCAGGACAATTGAACAACCAACCAACCAAAGAACTGGTTGCTATGATGTGTGCTGACCACCAAGGGGCTTATACAAAACATGGCAGGTGTCAGATGTGGCGAGGTGGTGAAGCAGGTGAGCGGAGGCGCCAGATCAAGGTGGAGCCCCAGGTCACTGTCATCAAGGCAAGCCTCTGGTGGTTATTGAAAATTCTTTGTGCCACAGCCCCACCTGGCATTCACACCTGCTGCTGGCACTGGAGCCACTGCTCACACCTGCTGCCAGCGTCTAGTGCCAGCCCCAATTGCCTGGCACCATCAGTGGATGCGAGTGGGAATTGCTGGCCCAAATCACTCTTGAGGGCTTCTCCACCTCCCCGTGCTCCTAAGAGGCGATCATGGCAGCAGCTGCTGCTCACATCCACTGATTGGCCACAATCACTCTGCACCATCAGTGGGGCCAGTGCCATCAGGAGTGGGAGGGGTAGCAACAGGAGTGGGGCTGGGCTGCAAGCAGACAGGGGACCTGGGGCCATGAAGGGACTGGCCAGGAGGGGATGCAGAGGATGGGCCAAGACCCACCCCATCCTCTGCATCCCACTGCAGCCTCGCAGACTACAGTGCAGGAATTCATGCACTAGGCCAATGGTTGGCAAACTCATTAGTCAACAGAGTGGCAAACCACAACTCATGAGCCACATGTGGCTCATGATCCCCAGTTTACCAACCACTGCACTAGGCCCTTCTTAGAAAAAATAAAATGCTGTGAAATTACTTTCTGTTCTCTAAGAGACTTTATATTCAAACTTAGCACTTAGGTGCATATAAAAGTAGTAAAACCATCATTCTTATATCCTTAGAGAACAGAAAGTAAATATCCAGTAGAGGTTGACTATTTATAGAGCTGATCCTTAGAATTCTCTTTTAATGTTTTATAATCTTGTTGTTATAAACAAGATACAGAAAGCACTCATATCTAAGTTTGTACCTATTTCTACTATCAGGCCAACCTAATTACATTTATTAATCATTTCCATTCTAGGACATATCTTTTAAATTCTGGTAATAAGAATCAGCCTGGAAAAGTGTGCCAGCGGTAACTAGCATTAAGTTTTGCCAGTTCTAAGCAGAATTAAACAATTTTTACTGAGAATATAGAAATAAAGTTTTATTTCATAAAATTATGTGTATGATTTTTCCTTCATAATAAAGCACACCAAACTTTAGGAACTTAAAATGATCATTTTATTTAGATCGGTATTTTGCTGAATAGTTCTCCTGGTCAAGACTTGGCTAACTGATGCATTTGTAGTCAGTTAATGGATTTGTTGGGGACTGACTCATCCAGATGGCCTCATTCATAGACGGCTGTTGTCTGAGGCAATGGGACAAGAGGCCACAAAACTTACATCATCTAGGAGGTTAGCCAAAGTTTTTACACATGATGGCTATGTAACAAAGCAGCAAGAAGGCAAGCTCAAATGTTCAATCTCATTTAAAGCCTCTGCTTCTGTTATACATATTAATGTACCTTTGGCCAAAGCAAATCACACAGCCAAGTCCAGATTCAAGGAGTGGAAAAATAGACTCAATTTGTTTATGGCAGTTGCTGCAAATATTATAACTTTTTTTTTTTGCCATCTCCTTCCAATCATCCTCTGTCTACCCTCTGGTCACAATTATTCTTCCCACATGCAAAACATCTTCAACCCTGGAAGACTCTCAAAAACCTGTTTTTCAATTATGCAATAGGCTTGAGCCCAATATCAAATGATCTTCATCTTTTGTGAGTGAGTTAGGATACTTGGATGCAGCTCCACTTGATTCAAAGATTTCAAAAATAAAAGACACACCCAACACAATCGTGAGCCAAGGTCAAAATAATCACAATAAATAAATGGAATCCTCCTGGTATTCACTGGTCAACAGCAATTTCAGAACTGATATGAGCACATGTTGCCAGTTCCACTAACTCTGGGAACAGAGAATATTCTGCCCTCTGGCAGTTTCTATCTATTCCATTGTTGTCCATGGCTCTACCATTTATGTTTTCTAAATGAAATGGCCATACTTTTTAGCTTAGTAGCTTAAAGTTTGAGACAGAAGTCCCTTTTCACTTTAAACTGTCTCAGACTCTTTTAGTCTATGCTAGTATAATTCCTATAAAAATTTTGTGTCTTTCTATGCATCTGACTTAGTCCACTTCATTTTTAAAAAGCCACACTTCTTTACAGGATGGGCTTCTGCCTTGGACTTACTTGGGGCTAGCCTAACTTGTTTATATGATGTCCAACTTCCAAAAGCAGCCAGAAAATATATCCTCATGTGCAAGCACTTTCAATCTTCTGCTTGCATCAAGGTTTTAATGTCTCATTGGGCAATTCAAGTCACTTGACTAAATCCACTTCAGGATTGTTTAGGCACACATCTGCTCTCTCTCTTTTTTCCATATCCCAGGCGTCCCAGACTCCTGCAGCTTGCTCCGCCCTTCACTTACACCTTCCCAGTGAGGCGCTCCCTCACTTCGTCATCGGGATCACATTAAGTCACTTCTTTCCACAAGTCCTGATGAGTGAATTTTCTTCTACTGTACTTGTACAGTGCCGCCCTTTCTGCTTTCAGTCACCGCATACAGCAGGGATGCAGCTGCAGCTGTTTTAGAGCTCCCCCCTCCATATGTGGCAACCGCAGATTTTCCAGTCTGGCTCAGAAGTTTCAGCACCGGTCCTATAAGACAACTCTCGACTTTTGAGAAGATTTTCCTGGGCTAAAAAGTAGTCTTATACACTGGAAAATACGGTAAATTTCCATTATTGATAAGCCACTCAATCTATGCTATTCTGTCATAGCAAACTGAATAAGGCAGTGTTTTCTCTGATATAGTTTTAATACATATGTGATTTTGTTTTTCAACTCTACCTCATTGCATAAGTAACTGAAAATTACTCATGAAGTAGCTGAAAATTTCTCATGAAGATTCTTAGATATGTTTGTTTCAAAGATAAATAAGTTCCAAACCATGGTTCATCCTGTATCAGACACTGTCCTAAGCGGACAAAAAAAAATCTATACTAATAAAAGCATAATATGCTAATTAGACTGGACATCCTTCAGGACAGCCTTCTGGATGAAGCCGAGGCTGCAAGGGAAACCCAGGTCCCGAGTGCTGGTGGCTGGAGGGAAGCCCAGGTCCTAGGTCCCAGAGAGAAGCAGGTGCCAACAGCTGGGAGAAAGAAGGCCTACTCTTGCATGAATTTCACGCATCAGGCCTCTAATTAACCATAATAAAACAAGGCCAGAGTATTTCCATACAAAAGCTTCTCTCCCTTTCTACAAAGTGTCTGGATAGAGCAGCCCTTGATATACAAGAGGTGTTATTTCATGTTTTGGATAAATCTTGTCCTGATAGTAGGTGTTTCTGTCCACTGAAGAAAATAGCAGGGTTTTCTTTGCAAAAGCTCAGGCTTGGAATGCAAATGACCTAGAATATACTAGAAAGATAAAATAAAATTTAGAGTCAGGCCCTTGCCTGTCTGGCTCAATTGGTAGGAGCAATATCCCATACACGGTATGGACTGAATGGTATCAGATTTGATTTCCAGTCAGCACATACCAGGTTTCAAATTTTTAAAAATATATTTTATTGATTTTTTTTTCAGAGAGAAAGGAAGAGGCATGGAGAGTTAGAAACATCAATGAGAGAGAAATATGGATCAGCTGCTTCTTACATACCCCCTACTGGGGATGTGCCCACAACCAAGGTACATGACCTTGCCTGGAATAGAAACTGGGAAACTTCAGTCCCCAGGCTGACAATCTTCCCATTGAGCCAAACCAGTCAGGGCCAGATTTTGATTTTGATCCCTGCCCCGGTCAGGGCTTGTACAGGAGGCAGAAAATCAATTTCTCTCTCTCTCTCTCTCTCTCTCTCTCTCTCTCTCTCCCCCCCCCCCCCAATGAAGATGTCCTCAGGTAAGGAGTAAATAAATAAATAAATAAATAATTGATGGAATCAGAAGTGGCTTATCTAAAGAAAGAGGGATAGACTTGAGGGATATATTGCCAAGGGATAGGCATTGAGAGTAGACAACCAGTCCAGAGATAAATAGACCCACACATACGCCTAACGATGTTTTGGGAGTGCTATTGCCTGGGAAATTGACATAAAAAAAAAACTGTTCTGGCCTAGTCAGGAGGAAGTGGAGGCTCCTGCTTTTTAAAGGACTATGGGACTCTCTTGAATTTCCTATGCTTTGTAACATTTCTTAGGAGTCTTTTATGACCTTAAAAAAAAAAAACTAAAATAACATATGAGACTAAATATCTTAACCTCATTGGTGAGAATAAACTTGGAACCAAAGTAAACTAAAGAAAAAACTCATAATGTGATTTTTATGCTCCCAAATTTTGTGAAGCTATTTTATTTCCAAATCATGTCTTATTCACAGTTCCTTCTAAGAAACTATCTGTCTACAACCCCTGGAAGACACCTCCACTTTTCTTTCTCCATCTGATCTGATTAAATCAGGACTTGGCACCATTGGTACAAGGTACTCAGCCCCTCTAAACTTTGCATATGGTAACAGTACCTATTTAAAGCATTGTTTGGAGCATAAAATTAGATAATATTTAGCATAGTAAATATTGAATGCTTACAATATATTAGGCAGTGTTGTTACAGCCATATATATTGAATATATTTACATACCCACAATGGAAGAAAGTTGAAACTTGTTCATACACTGGTATCTTGCTTGTTTGCCTCCATTTATATATGTATCACCACTCTTTTAGAGGAGAAAGAAATGTTGTTTGAAATTGTTAACAGGATGTAAAACTTGAATATTTTCTGATTTGTTTTGGTAAGGCTTCCAAAGGCTAAGTAAAAAATATTAAGTTGTCACTGCTCACATTCCAGAACAAGGTACTAAACTTGAGATACATGGGATATGTTAAACTTGTCTTTAGCTAACAGCTTGCCAAATACATCTCCTGCAATAAAATGGTTACAGGAGGAAGAGAAAGATGAAGTGTAAGTTCTGGTGTCTCCAGTCTCATCCTTTGTGGTTTGGGTATTGGGGACCAGAAGCTGATAAAGTCGATCAAGAAAAAAACATGTAAACCAGGTGAAATTGTTTTAAGGACAACATTTAGTTCTACCTCTATAGATGGCTTGATGCTCAGCTAGCACATGGACCGTTGGAAGATTTAACAGCACCTACACCCAATGTCTTAGGTATGAAGTTTCTCATAATAGATCATGGCACAAGTGAGGTTTCTTCAAATGACATTGGAGATAGATAAGTGGAAGCAATAGCACAAGAAGCAGAAAACAGCATACAATGAACGACTAACAGCGATAGACTAGATTTTGAAAACACTTGAAATTAAATGCCTTTGAAGTATACTCTCTAGTGTCGAGGGCGGTCTCGGTTTGACAAAGTCCCGGGAAGGCAAGCGTTCACAAAGTGAGCTGCCTCAGCCCTTCGACCCCCCTAGTTTTACTGGAATTGTTTCTAGCTTTGCTTAAGGCTGCTTGCTTAGTTAGCTAAAGCTTAAGGAAGGAGGGAGTTAAGTCGTAAATAGAGTTTACTTAACTACAACATTCCATGAGTAAAAGATCCTGAGTGCTTAGTCTTGCCTGAGGTTTAGTGATTAACAGAAACTGATTGTCCTGAAACAAAGAATGGCTAAAGGTCAGATGAGAGAACAGAAACCAAGAGCTCCTGCATTAATGAATGGCTTACAAACACGCTAGCATGTATAAGAAGGCCTAGAAAAATAAACTCGTGGCTGCAGTCTTGAACTGTCAGTCCTCCCGATCCCATCTCTGTGTCTGTCTCTTTCTTTTCTTAATCCTCACCCCCCTTCAGGTGCTGTTCAACTGTAGTGCCGGCTGGCACCGGCACTCTAGTATGACATGATAAAATTATGAGGGATGTTAGAAGAATAGGGGGACCTGTTAATACCTAATAATAGCCATTGAGCCAGTAGGTGTTTGTGTTAAGTTTTGTTATGGTTATGGTTGTTGTTATTAATACTCTAAGGTGTATTTATTTCTATCAGTTATTAAAGATAACTTAGCTACAGGAACTGGGGTGGGTTTTGTTCTTTTGTGTTTTGCTTCCTGAATTTGGAATTATAAAGAAACAGAATTAATTTGGGGGCCTCTTTTTTTCAGATATTGAATATATGCATATGTAGGATTCACATATGCTCCCAAAATTATCAGCAAGGGAATACATTTGATAGGGAGCAAATAAGATTTCAATTGCCTTATAGAACCAATTTAATAGAATTTTAGAGCAAGCTAATTAGAACTTTAAGTGTACTTCAAAAATAAGATGTTATTCTACATAAAAATATTTTACACTAGAAGCTCATTGTATGAAGATTCATGCAATAGGCCTTCCTTCCCCTGGCTGCCAGCACTGGTTTTCCTCCAACACCCAAGACCTAGGCCTTCACTCTGGCCAGCACCTTCCATCTTCACTCCAGCCAGAGCCTTCAGTTTTCACTCCAGTTGGAGCACCACTCCTGTAGCTCTCTCTGCCCCCTGCTTTCCCCCTGGTAGCAGGCCTCCCACCCCGTCCTGCCCAGCCACTCTTTGCCTGCAGGTGTGCTGCCCGAGTCCTGGAGCATGGGAGCGGGTGGGAGTTAGGCCACCTACATCGTTGTCAGGTTAATTTGCATACTCACTCATAATTGGCTGGTGGGAAATCCAAAGTGATGGTCAATTTGCATGTTTCTCTTTTATTAGTGTAGATTATTCTCACCAGCTATGTATTTAGATATGACACCCTGTCACTCTAAGAAAAATAGATTATGCTAGAAGATATTTTCCAAATCACCTACCAAAATAATTCATTGACAGATGGGTCCTGATATTTTTTGGAAACTTCAGGGTTCTTTGTTATTAATTTTTGGCATTTCACTGAAATGGTAGTATTTAAACTTTAGCTTGTATCAGAATCCCCTGGAGGAATTTTTAAAACATAAATTGCTGCACCCCAGAGTATATAATTCAGTAGGACTAGTGTGGGTCCTGATAATTTGCAGTTTTAACAAGTTCTCAGGTGAAGCTACTGTTACTGCTGATCAGAACCACACTTTGAGAACCGCAGTACTGGAACAAATTCCAAGATTTTAGCCAGCATTCTGAGACCTGCCAAAAGGACCTGTTTAGCAAATCATGAAAGCTTATTAAAATTTGTAGGATCATAAAATCATCCAAATTGTCCCATCTTCAAACATCATGATTGGGGATCTTCAAGTTCACCTAAGAACATATTGTTGATTAAATATAATCAAACAATTATGATAGCTCACTGGAACTATCAATGGGAACTTCCCCATCTCTACCAAGACTTTGGTATTTATTGCCTTTGAAAGTACATATGGGATGACTACTTTAATAACCAACCCTTTCTGCCCTTGAAGGGCTGTGTCTTTAGATATGTTCTACAACCATCTGTAGAAATCATAATTCCCAGTTAATTAGCAATGCAATTGGATTTATTTGTATCTGTTTCAAAGCCTGCAGAATGACTTGGGACAATTATTAATATCCAAACTACTGGATGATTAGAGAAGTTTTTGGTTTCATTAGTTAGGTTTATATTGGATTTGATAGCCCAAAGTTTCTGGAATGACTGTCCAAAGATAATTCCTACTTCAAAGCAAAAGAGTCACCTTTGCTATTGTGTAGATACTGAGACACTGGTAGTGCAGCAATTTTTTTTAGTTTTTATGAGAGAAAACATGCTGCAATCACTAAAGTTACAACTGGTAGCATGTCCTGGTAATAAATATTAATATAACCTGGATATTGCTGCTTGGAAATCAATTTTGCAATCACAAAATTGTTGTAGATTATTACTTCATTATTATGTATATGCCAGATGCATGTGACAAATCTACACTACTAGTACCAACCTAAAATGCTTCAAGTTATCAAAGCAGACCTTCCTTATTTCCTGCAAATCCACCAACAAGCTTATTTGATTACTAGAGGCCTGGTGCACAAATTCATGTCCAGTGGAGTCCCTAGACTGGCTGGTGATTAGGGCCTATTGGGGCCAGATCAATGGGGACTGGGCCAATTGGAGCCTGCCGGCCAAGGGAGAAACAGGGAGAGGGACTGCAGGAGGTTGGCTGGTCATGGGTTGGCTGTGGTAGTGTACTGACCGCCAGGAGGCAGCTTCTGCATTGGGCATCTTCCCCCTGGTGGTCAGTGCACATCATAGTGACTGATCAACCAGTCATTCCAGTTGTCCCAGTCGTTCAGTCATGATAGATGATGATAGATAGATAGATAGATAGATAGATAGATAGATAGAAAGATAGGTAGGTAGATGATAGACAGATTTCCTTTTTTTCCCCTCATTGTTACAAAGGAAGAAGCACCTGCCTTTCCGCCCATTGAAAGGGAAACCAAACCACCGTGTCTAGATGTTTCCATCCTCCCCAAACACCTTCCCTTTATATTCAATCTTTTTCCCTAGAGCAGAGAATTACTGTGATCTTTAAGCCAACAACATTAATATAAACTGGGAGCTTTTTTTAAAGTAAAAAAGGTAACATAAACTGGAAGCTTTAGAACTAAGTCAAAAACTCAGAGGATGGGGCCAGCAATCTGTTTTAACAAATTATTTGGGGGAAAAGGGTATATTTTAATTATAGTCTAATTCATTTTCATTGGTTCCCATTACCTGTTACCTATATATTTGAGTTTATATCTTTTGTAATTTCTTATTTACTCAGGATATTTTTTAAATGTTGACAGAATTACAGATGTCTCCATGTTCTCCCTTTTTTCCCTCTCCACCCAACCATCTCAGGTCTTCCCCATGCCATTGTCCATGTTCATGGGTTATGCACATATGCATATATATTCTTTGGTTAATCATTTTCTGTCCCAACCTCCCAATTGATCCCCTATCCCAACTGAGGTCTGCTATACTGTTCCGTGCATCCAGACCTCTGGCCCTATTTTCTTCAACAGTTTATTTTGTTCTTTAGCTTCCACTTATATGTGAGATCTTGTAATATTGTCTTAATCTAACTGGCTTATTTCAGGTAGCATAATACTCCCCAGGTCCATCCATGCTGTCTCAAAGGATAAAAGATCTCTCTTTTATACAGCTGCATAGTATTCCATTATATAAATGTATCAAATCCTTTTTCTCCACTCATTTAATTATGGACACTGTAGCTGTTTCCAAATCTTAGCTGCTGCAAATAATGCTGCTATGAATATAAGGGTGGATATATTCTTTCTGATTGGCATTTGGGGATTTTTTAGGATATATACTCAGAAGTGGAAATGCTAAGTCAAATGGCAAATCTATTTTTAATTTTTTAGGGAACCTCCACACTGTTTTCTACAGTGGATGTACCAGTCTGCATTCCAACCAGCAGTATACTAGGGTTCCCATTTCTCCACATCATCAGCAATATTTGTTGATTTCTTGATGATAGCCATTCGGGCAGGTGTGAGGTGATACCTCATTTTAATTTTAATTTTATGTCTCTTATGATTAGTAACTTTGAGCATTTTTATATGCCTCTTGCTCATCTGTATGTCCACTTTCAAAAAGTCTTGATTTAGGTTATTTTCTGTTTGTTTTTTTTTTATTGGACTGTTTATTTTCTTTTAGTTAAGTTGTATGAGCTCCCTATAAATTTTGGAGATTAAACACTTATTAGATATAACATTGGCAAATATTTTCTTTCATGTAGTGGGATCTCTTATTATTTTATTGATGGTTTCTTTTGCTGTGCAGAAGCTTCTTATTTTGATGTACTCCCATTTGTTTATTTTCTTCTTAGTTTCCATTGTCCTAGGAAATATCTCGGTAAAGATATTCCTACAACATATGAGAGATATTTTGTTGCATGTGGATTATTCTAAGATTTTTGGAGAGTTTGTTCTAGGTCTGTGAAATATGACATTGGTATTTTATTGGAGATTGCATTGAATCTGTTGATTGCTTTGTCTAGTAAGAACATTTTAATAATGTTGATTCTACCAATCCATGAACACAGTATATTATTCCATTTTTTTATATCTTCCTCTATCTCTTTGTTTCAGTGTCCTCTTATTTTCTGAGTACAGGTATCTTACTTTTTTTGTTGCAATGATAAATAGGATTGGGGTTTTTTTTTTTGTTGTTTGGTTGGTTGGGATTTTGTTGCTGTTGTTGTGTTTTTTTTTTTTTTTAGTTTCTCTTTCTGAGTTCATTATTGGTGTATAAAAAAGCCATAGATTTCTGGGTGTTAATTTTGTATCCTGCTATATTGCTAAATTCATTTATTAAGTCTAGTAGAGTTCTTATGATCTCTTTATGGTTTGCTACATATAATATCATGTCATCTGTGAATAATGATAATTTTACTTCTTTTCCAATTTTGATTACTTTATTTTTTTCTTCTTGTCTGATTGCTATGGCTAGCACTTCCAATACTATGTTGAAAGTAGGTATCCCTGTCTTATTTCTGTTCTTAGGTGAAATAGATTTAGGTTTTGCCCATTGTGTATGCCTTGGCTGTAGGACTGTCATATAAGGCTTTTATTATGTTCACGTATGATCCCTCTAGTTCCACTTTGTTGAGAGTTTTTATTAGGAAAGGGTGTTGTATTTTGTCAAATGCCTTTTCTATATCAATTGATATGATTATGTAATTTTTGTCCCTCACTTGGTTTATGTGATGTCATGGGTATTGATTTTTGGATATTGTACCATCTTTGCAACCCTGGAATAAATTCCACTTGGTCTTTCTAATGTAATGCTGGATCAGATTTGCTAGAATTTTGTTGAGAATTTTAGCATCTATGTTCTTCAGAGATATTGGCCTGTAATTCTCTTTTTTTGTAGTGTCTTTATATGTTTTTGGGGATTATAGTATTGTAGGATTCTTAGAAAATGTTCCTTCCTTTTGAATTTTTTGAAAGAGTTTGAGGGGAATAGGCTTTAGTTCTTTGAATGTTTGGTAAAACTCCCCTATGAAGCCATCTAGACCAGGACTTTTCTTTGCTGTAAGCTCTTTAATTATTGCTTCAGTTTTCTGGATAATTATTCAGATATTTTTATTCTTCCTGCTTGAGTTTTGGAAAATCGATTTTTCTAGGAATATGTTCATATTCTATGTTGTCCAGTTCGTTGGAGTAGAATTTTTCATAATATTTTTTTATGATCCTTTGTATGTTTCTGTATTTGGTTGTTACTTCACCTCTTTCTTTTCTTATTTTGTTTATTTGTATCTTCTCTCTTTCTTGGTGAGCCTGGCTGGTGGTTCATCAATCTTGTTTGTCCTTTCAAAGAACTAGCTCTCTGTTTTATTGATCTTTTGTATTTATTGATCATTGTCCTTAATTTCTGGGATGTTTTTTTCTGTTTATTTGTTTTTTAAATATATTTTATTGTGTGTTTTTAAATATATTTTATTGATTTTTTACAGAGAGGAAGGGAGAGAGATAGAAAGTCAGAAACATCGATGAGAGAGAGACATCGATCAGCCGCCTCCTGCAAGCCCCACAGTGGAGATGTGCCCACAAGCAAGGTACATGTCCCCAACCAGAATCGAACCTGGGACCTTTCAGTCCGCAAGCTGATGCTCTATCCACTGAGCCAAACCGGTCTCGGCTATTGTTGTTTTTTTTTTTTAATAGAGAGGAAGAGAGAAGGATAAAACGTTAGAAACATCAGTGAGAGAGAAACATAGATCAGCTGCTTCCTGCACACCTCCTAGTGGGGATGTGCCCACAACCAAAGTACATGCCGTTGACCAGAATCGAACCAGCAACCTTTCATTCTGCAGGACACTATTCACTGAGCCAAACCGATTAGGGCCCCATGATGTTTTTAATTTCTTCTTTGATTTCTTTGGTAACCCAATCGTTGGTTAATAGCATGGTATTTAGCCTACAAATTCTTGATTTTTAAAAATTGTTTATTGTAGTTGATTTCTAATTTTATGCCATTATGATCTGAGAAGATGCTTGATATGATTTCAATCTTCTCATACAGGGTATGGCAAGCAGGGCTCCTGAGAGTGGGGCAAGCTTTATCATCTAGAGTGGGGTATTTTCCTTTTCCTGAGCTGTGGCTTCTGGTAGGGGCCAGCACCTCTCAGGCAAAATGGCTCTTTCAGATTGGGGAGATACAAAGGAATGCAAGTCTCCAGGCTATTGTTTTTCCACATCTCCCGCAATGCTTTCCACTCCATCCTCTCCTCCAGCACCTTCAGTCCACATCACTCTTCCTCCACTGAAGCTATATGTAACGAACTGGGAATAAAAACCCCGTGCTCTGTTTTTGTTTGTTTGTTGGTTGGTTTGTTTTTTAACAAATAAAACTGAGGCTTTATCTCTGATCAGTTTGAGTCACTACCTGCCACCTTTCATGGCTGAATGTTATGTGGGCTGTTGTTCTCAGGTCTGGTGTCCAGGCTATGGAATCTAGCATGGGTTTTGTGCCTTGATCTTCTCATGGATAAAACCCTCCCAAAGCCAAGTGATCCCTCTCCAACTTTTGCCTGCTACCCATGGAAGTTGGGTCAATCTTATCATTCCTACCAGCCTCCAGGTGTTTTCTGTTCTTCCTTGATATAAGTATACTCCTCAGCTGGACCTCAGTTGGTAATTATGGGTGATTATTCTCCAATTTAGTTTTATTGCAAGGAAGGTCTGCTTATTCAACAGCCATTTTCTCTCATACCTAAATTTTTTTTCTATTTTACCAAATTCTTAAAATAATGTTAATTGTTACTATAATGAGAGAAGTACTAGACTCCTGCAGTGGTTCTTGGACATCTATATGTTGGTATCCCCTAAAAACTTTGAATAACTATTGTTTTTGTCCTATTTTCAGTAATTGATTTCAAACATAAGGTACAACCTGGGCACTGGATTTTTTCCCCCATTTTGAGCCACTGTATTTGATTTTAGTGTATTTATTGATTATTTTATTGTTCCCCTTTGGCAGCTATCAGCTTGTTCTCTGTATCTATGGATGTGTTTCCACTTTGTTTTGCTTGTGCACTTGTTTTTGTCTTGATTTTTAATTCCATATGTCAGTGGAAACATATGGTATTTGTCTTTTTTTCATGCAGTATTTATCTAATGTACTTTACTGAGCATAATACCCTATAGGTCCATCTATGTTGGTATAAATGAAAATATTTCCATTCTTTTGAATTGTTGAATAATATTTCATTATACCTACGTATGTATTTATATATCTTCTTTAATCATTCATCTATTCAACATCAGGCCTAAATTGGCATCCAGATATCCCCTGAGGGGTCCCAGATTGTGTGAGGGTTCAGCCCTGGGTGAGTGACACCCCAGCCCCTACATGAGTTTCATGCCTGGCCTTAGTATTGCCATATTCCAGATAGAAGAAAAAAATAAAGAAAAAGGCAAAGGAACCTCATGATCCTACTGTATGACAAGTACTTTTATAGTTAGCTTAATAATTAGCAGTATTTTTTGTCAATGCCATTGAAGAAAGTTTTATGCTAATTAATGATTCACTCTATCTTATGCTAAGATATTAGTTTTAATTAGTGGATTATTGATTTCTCTTTACATTAGATAAATCATGCTGGAGCCTTGACCAGTTTGTCTCAGTGGATAGAGCATAGGCCTGTAAACTGAAGGGTCCCAGGTTCCATTCTGGTCAAGGGCATGTACCTCAGTTTTGGGCACATCCCCAGTAGAGGGTGCAGGAGGGGGCTGATAGATGTTTCTCTCTCACTGATGTTTCTATCTCTCTATCCCTCTATCTTCCTCTCTGTAAAAATCAATAAGATATATTTTTAAAAATCACACTGGAAAAATAAAACCCAAAGGTAGAAATTAATTTGAAACATTGTTTTTATGTATGGAAGCATTTTGTAGGGATTCATTTAGTTTTAGTTTGGGGAAATTTCCACATAACTCAACTCACTTGGAAAAATACTTAACTGTGATTGAGATATATAATTGCTATAATCTGAATAAAAGGCGAATTTGGCATTTTATTTCACTAAACATTCCATTAAATTTTTTACTAAATTTTAGTGGTCCAAAGATAAAAATTATGAACAATGATCCATACCACTATTTAAGGAGTCTAGTTACACATTCAAATCAATAATAACTTTTCCAGGTAATAAGGGATTTATATTAAGTGGTATAGGAACCCAATGAGAGAGAGCTATACACGTTTTCCAAATGAGACTATTGATAGTGTGGTTCTCTCTCTCTACCTCTATTTCATCTTTCAGCCTTCCCTCACTCTCCTCTTCCCTTCCTCCTCACATAGATCTAGTATTTTGAGGGTCAATTTAGAGAAGGATCAAAGTATTCCTTCAGGAAACTAGAGGAAGTCACTTTTGTTCCAACTCCTGAAGTTCGCTCAACCCAAATGAAGGACACTCATTCCCAATGAGAATGCCCCTCCTTTGGAGAACTTAAAAAGCATCACCTCTCTAAAGAGCACTTAGACAACAAAAGCACAAGCAGGGTAATTGAGTACTACTCTCATGGGAAAGAGAAAACTGACATCTGAGGGGTAAAGCTATATTAATAATGATGAAAATAAGTGAATCCATCTCAAAATTGTCTAGGAACAATCTTGCTTATTGATTAGGATATGTTATATCATATCTTTAAACATGAGGGCTGTTAAAAGAACTGTTGAGATCTTTATAAGAAGCAAGACCAGCTACATAATTTGCCAGGCGAGTGCAAACTAAAATTGCAGTGACACTTGTTGAAATGCCATTAAGTTTTCAAGGTGTCAATAGAAACACACTAAACCAAGCATGGGGCCCAAGTGTGACTGCACCTGAAGCCAGCCCTGACCAGAGGACAGTATCACTTCATACATTGAAGCAAGCTAAATCTTTCTCATTTGTTCTAGAATGAGAACCAATAAGCTTTGAAACAGAGCAAATACAAGTCTGAATCTTATCTGCATCACATATTACCTACTAGTTGTTAAACAGTTATGAAATTTTTCATTTTCTCACTAAAATGTAGCCATATTAAGTAAAACTTCAGTTGCACAAAATACTAGTAGCCCAGTGCACAAAATTTGTGCATGGGGGTGGGGGTTGGGGAGGGGGGCAGGAACGGGTATCCCTCAGTCCAGACTGCACCCTCTCCAATCTGGGACCCCTTGAAGGATGTCAGTTTACAGGGATCTGGCCTAAAAGGCAGTCAGACATTCTTCTCGTAATCCAGGCCTGCTGGCTCCTAACAACTCACCTGCCTGCCTGCTTGATTGCCCCCCATAACCACTCTGTCTGTCAGCCTGGTTGCCTCCAACTGCCCCCTCCCCGCCATCCTGCTCATTCCCAACTGCTCCCCCCACTCCTGGCCTGATCATCCCCACTTTCCCTCCCCACTGGGATGCTCTCCCCCAAACTGACCCTTTGCTGGCCTGCTCACTCCAAACTTACCCCCATGCCACTGTCCTGATCACCTCCAACCGGGCCCCCACTGACAACCTGGTAGCTTCCAAATGCCTCCCCTGCTGGTCTGCTTACCCCCAATGGCACTCGCCTTCAGCCTGATCACCCACAACTGCCATCCCATCCTAGCCTGATCCCCCACAACTCCCTCCCCTCTTGGCCTCTAACCCCCTCTATCTCGGCCTTGCCACCATGACTTTGTCCAGAAGAATGTCCAGAAGGTCTCCTGGAAGGTCTCCCAGTCTAATTAGCATATTACCCTTTTATTAGTATAACTAGAGGCCTGGTGCAGGGGTGGGGGCCAGCTGGTTTGCCCTGAAGGGTGTCCTGGATCAAGGTGGGGGTTTCCTTGGGGCATGGGGCAGCCTGAGCAAGGGGCCTGTGGTGCTTTGCAGGCCAGCCACACTGGGATTGTTTGGCCAGCCTAGGGGAGGGGCCGAGGGCTGTTTTCGAACTAGCCATACCCATGACCCCCAGCAGGGACCCTGACTCTATGTGGGCATGACCAGCCTGGGTGAGGAGCTGAGGGCTGTTTTTAGCCCAACCACACCCCTTCAAGGTGGAGGTACATGCTGGGGTGCCTGGCCAGCCTGAGTGAGGGGCTGAGGCCAGATTCAGGCTGGCCACACCCCCTTCATGGGGCAGGGGGTTCTGCTAGGGTGCCTGGCCAGCCTGAGTGAGGGCCTGAGGGCAGTTTACAGGCTGGCCAAACCCCATGGTAGGACTTTTACCCCAGAGGAGTGTGGCCAGCCTGACTGAGGGGCCGAGGGATGTTTTCATACTGGCCACAATCCCTTCAGGGTGGGGGTCCCCACTGGGGTGTCTGGACAGCCTGGGTGATGGCTGGAGGGCATTTTGCAGGCTGGCCATGCCCCCCAGTAGGGACCCTTACCCCGTGGATGTGTGGCCAGCCTGGGTTGGAGGTTTAGGGCCATTTTTAAACTGGCCTCACCACCCCTCCCCCCAGCAACCCAGGCACTAAGCCCTTCTTTGTTTTGTTTTGTTTTTTTCAGCACATCCTTGAGTGGAGGCCAGGGTGGGCAGGAAGCTTGGCTTCCTCCATTGCTGGGAGCAACCCAAGCTTCTTGCTTGCTCCAGCTCCATGGCCACCACCATCTTTGTTGGGTTCATTTGCATGCTCATGCCTGATTGGCTGGAGAGTGTAGCAGAGTA